>CATIWR010334306.1:0-39889 GCA_949677035.1 Omphalea diandra | reverse complement strand
TATATATATATATATATATATATTATTCCAAATCTAATATCACTAAATTATAAACCACTCAAATATATATATATATATATATATATATATATATATATATATATATATATATATGAAATAATAATTATGTATTTTAAATTAAGGTCTATTGTATTTTATACCTTATATCGGCTTGATATATATATATTTACGTTTGATATGTATTTTAATTGACTTTTATTAGTCTCTAATTAAAAATCATTTTATTGGTTGATATGGGTGTTACTACCAAAGTGGAACATTTATTGAAATTTGTAGAGTTATTTTTTACTTTTTGCGAAGAGATAATCCTAAATTAATGTATATAATAACCTGCTCAAAGGGAATTATTAGATGCATTGATTTTGGGAGTGAGTGTTGGAATGAAGTTATTTGTGTTAAAAGTTGTATTAGTCTAGAGAATCTGTCTGCCCAAAAAGGATACATTTCTTGAAAACTGGTGTAATCTCGATTGTGTACTTTATAACTAGACATTCTATTGCATGTATATGTTCTGTCCAAAGGGGAATATGTAGTGATGCCGAAATTTTCTAGATTGTATAAATTATAATTTTAATTTTGTACATAGTCCAATTCTAATACATGTTTTTTTATTTTGTCTAAAACAATCTCCTTTAGTTTCAACAATAGTATTACGACTGTTGAACTCTTGACTAGCACAAACTTTAAGAGGTGGAAAGATGACATTCAGTTTGTCTTGAGAATGGGTGAGATAGATTATGCCCTTTATGAGGATGAGCCTACTAAATCCACTTATGAAAGCAATATCGAAGAAAAGGAATTACATACTAAGTGGGAGAGATCTAATCATCTTAGTCTTATGGTCATGAGAAAAACTATTCTTGAATACTTTATAAATAGTTTGCCCACTGATGTTACTGCTAAAGTTTTTCTTGCTGCTGTAGAAGATAGGTACTTTGTATCTGATAAAGCTAAGGTCGGGATCCTTATGAGTTAGTTAACCAGTGTGAAATACAATCATAATGGGAGTGTGAGAGATTATATTTTAAATATGATTCACATTCAAACCAAACTTAGGGCTCTTAAACTTGATATTTCTAATGAATTTATAGTTCACCAAACTCTAAACACTTTGCCTCATGAATTTAGCCAAATCAAGACTGCTTATAACACCCAAAACACTACTTGGACCATTAATGACCTTATAACCAAATGTGATCTTGAGGAAAAGAAAATTAAGAAAGAGAAGGGTGAGGTTGTCATGCTAGTGGCACAACATAAGATTGATCCTGAAAAGGATAAGGGTAAGTCTAAACCAAATTATTATGCTCTTAAGAAGAATTAGAATTTTAAATGGCATGATAGAAGTCAGACCAAGAATGTAGGTGATTCTGAAATTATCCACAAGAGTAAGGTGAAATGTTTCTTTTGTCATAAAGAAGGTCATAAAAGAAAGGATTGTCATAATTTCATTGCTTGGCTAAAAAAGAAAGAAAAAGAAAGGGTTTATAAGAAAACGAAAGCCAAGTGAAAGGAAGTCCAATATTAGAGTTGGGAATAATTTGAAAATAGATGTCGAGCAAGTTGGAGTAGTTAGGTTAGCATTGGAGTCTGAATTTTGTTTCATTTTGGAGAACACCTTTTATGTTCCATCTTTTAGGAGAAACTTGATTTTTTTTTTTCTGTTTTAGACAAGATTGTATATCATTTTGCTATTGATAATGGAAAAACTAATATGTTTTTAGACTCTAAATTGATGAGTGAATGTGTTTTGTTCAATAATTTATAGAGATTATATTTGGATGATGCTAGTAATTGTGGAGCTTTTTGTGAAGCTAATGTTATGACCAAATGATCCGTAGTTAAAGAAAATCCTTTTCATTGTGGAACAAATATTTAGGTCATATATCTAAAGAAAGAATGAAAAAGCAATGAAAGATAACATTCTTCCTTTTGTTGATTTTGAGGATCTAGATGTTTGTGTGGACTGCATAAGAGATAAATTGACTAACACTAAAAAGAAAGGTGCTAATAGAAGTTCAAATCTTCTAAAGATTATTCACACTGACATTAGCGGACCTTATTCACCTACTATTTGTGGCAAAAAATATTTTATTACTTTCATTGATGATTTTTCCCGTTATGGCTATTTATACTTGATAAAGGAGAAATTCGATGCCCTTGAGATGTTCAAGATTTTCAAAACTAAGGTTGAGAAATTTAAAGCCATATTGGTTGCTAAGGGGTTTACACAACGTGAGAGTATTGATTATAATGAGACTTTTTCCCCTATTTCCTCTAAAGATTCCTTTAGAATAGTTATGGCTTTAGTTGTTCATTTTGATTTAGAGTTATATCAAATGAATGTCAAGATGATATTTTTGAATGGTGATCTGGGTAAAGAAGTTTATATGGTGCAACCTGAGGGTTTTAAATAAAGTGGTAAATAACACTTGGTTTGTAAACTGAAGAAATCTATATATGGTCTCAAACAAACTTCTCGTCAATGGTATCTCAAATTTGATAAGGTAGTCACTTAACTTGATTTCATAGAGAACAAGATAGCTTAGTACATTACCATAAGATCAGTAGGAGTAAATTTATATTTTTTATTCTCTATGTTTATGATATTTTGCTAGCTAGTAATGACATGAAGATGATTTGTGAGACTAAGCAGTTACTTTCTAGGACTTTTGATATGAAAGATCTTAAAGAGACATCTTTTGTCTTGGATATTGAGATTCGTCATGATTGGTCTCGTCATTTATTAGGTCTTTCTAAAAGGGCCTATATTGATCGTGCGGGTAGTAGATTCAATATGCAATCTTGCAAAGGTGGTGATACTCTCATTGTGAAAGGAGATAAATTTAGTAAGGAGCAATGTCCTAAAAGTGATATAGAGAAACAAACCATGAATAATATTCCTTATGTCAGTGTTGTTGGCAGCTTGATATATGTCCAAGTATGTACAACACTAGATATTGCATACATTGTTAGTGTTCATGATCGATATCTTTCTAATCTTTGATGCAAACATTGGGTAGCTGCTAAGAAGATAATGAGACACTTGCAAAAGGCAAAGGATTATATGTTGATTTATAAGCGGGTGGACAATCTTGAAGTAGTAGGGTATTCAGACTTTGATTTTGCAAGCTGTCAAGATGATATGAAGTCCACTTCGAGTTATATTTTTATGTTTGTTGGTGGTGCTATTTTGTGGAAGAGTGTTAAACAAATACTTACAGCTCCTTCTACTATGCAAACTGAGTTTATTGCTTGTTATGGTGCTAGTACTCAAGCTATATGGTTAAAGAATTTTATTTTTGGGTTGTTTATGGTCGATTCTATTGTTAGGCCACTTTAAATCTATTGTGATAATAATACTATTGTGTTCTTTTATAAGAACAATAAAAGTTCAAGTGGTTCTAAGTATATAAAGATTAAATATTTTACAGTAAGAGATTTAGTGAATAAAGGAGACATTGAGATTAAGTATATTAGTATTGATTTGATGTTAGCTAATCCTCTAACCAAATGATTTAAACCCATAATTTTCAAAAAACATGTTAGTGATATGAGTGACGTAGAGTTTTTTGATGTGTTTGGTTAGTGAGATTTTTTGTGTTTGTAACTGAACGTCTAAATTAAATAATTTTACAACATTGTTTATTCATATATATTTGTTTATATAAGTTAAGTATTTTGTAGTTGTTTGTTATGCATATGTGCACATTCAATATATATATATATATATATATATATAACATGTTATGAATTATGCGTGATGTGCTTAAGATTAATATAATTATCTTAAGCTATATTAATTAGTTTTCAATTGTGTTTATAGAGACAAAGGCTAAGACATATATTATATGTATTTCCAAAATAGAAACAAAAGGCTTATTATGAAACCTTGTGAGTTTCTCTGGCTCATTTGAACAAGTGCGAAAGAGAAATATTTGGAAGATTAACAATGAAAATAATGTATTAAGCACATGTGAGTGCTATTTTTTTGCTATATTGCTATATCGAAATCCAGATCGGTTAATTTGTCAATATTTGTGACTATGGATTGATACTATGTCAGTAAGATATATAATTACTGTCATGATCTGATATTGATAGTTTAGTGTGGACATGATTGTGTTTAAGGTGACATTTTATCAATAAATTATATGTTTTTTAAAATTTTATGGTCACATTTAAGTTTAAGTTATTCAGTTCGAGAGTCGTTTTCAAAAAATATATATTTTTTAAAATATAGAAAACGTCATAATTAATATTGTCAAAGTGAGAGAACGTTAGAATTTTTTGTGTGAGCTAATGTTAATTATTGATTTGTTTTAATTGTGTATAAAACGAACTGAATAATATAATTTATTAATTAATAGGTAATCCCAATTTAATTATGATAAAATGGGTTATAGACTTATGACACTTTTAGTGGCCCAATATGAAAGACAGTCATGTGTATACCTAATTTAACATAGACGTATGATGAGTGAGTCTGTTAAATTTATTATAAATAGGCTACGTGTCCCTCTCTTGCCTTATAACCTCAACCCTAGCTGCTACATCCATTAGTAGTCGTCTTAAGAGAAGGTCAAGAAGATGAAGACTTAACTCTTATTTTCAATCCTTCTGATATATTTTTTTGGTGTATAATTTCAGTTGTTGTAATTATGGCTCAAAACCATCTTGGATCTAATTTACAAACATGTATGAAATTCGTTTCTGTTTTACTATTGATTGATGTTCTAAATTCATGTAATGAATTCTAAATAAATTCTTACAAAAGTAAGATAGCCAAAGAAGAGAGTGAGCATTATTGATAATTAGAAATAACCTGCATTGCTTCTATATTTGAGTGTACAAAACTATCTCCTATTTAAGTTAGATTCCTAGCAAAATTATAATAAGTTTTATAATAACGAACCAATAAAAATTAGATTTGTATGTTTAATCAATCCTATTAGAATCTTCTTAATTAATATTTATTACAATCATCTTTATTAGTAAGTTTTAAAGAGGATACAAATCCGTTTTGGGTGCATTCGAGTTATAGATTTTTATGAGAAAATGACTCAAAAATATTTGATTTTAGTAATGAATTTTTATTAAAATATTACAATTTTGAGAAAATTAAAATTATAAGATATTAAGCCTTATATTTATTTTTCATTTTAAGGGATGAGAAAATTATTTTTCAATAAAGGTGGCAAATTTTTACTCGATATGCAGTTGATTTGATCCGAATCTAATTTAACTCAAATTTATGGATTAATCCGATTTGATTTAGTGTTAACTCACTCAATTGACTTGATTTAAATTATTGAAAAATAAAGTAATATTTTTTATATTAAAAAATTTAAAATTAAGAGTGATCCATTTGATCCAAAATTCATTTTATATATGAATATGATGACTTGATTCGACCTGTAATAATATGTGATCCGAAATTGACCCAATTTAAATTCGACCTTACCCTAACCTATCTGACTATACCCATTTGTCTCCTCTATTTTTTCATGATTGTAAAAAGTTTAAAATTAAATAGATAATTATGTTTTTAATTAATATAATATTTGATAAATTTAACCCTATGTATTATTATATATTAAATTATAAAATAGGATTTACCGAAAGTTATGGTTCATAATCCAAATTAGCTAATCATAGTTCAAAATAAAAAAAAAAGAACTTTTAAATTATGTAAACTATATATTTGACTAATAAAGATATTAAAATTTTATGCTAATTTGATTATTACATCACATGTTATTGTAAAAAACATACATCTCTCTCTCTCTCTCTCTCTCTCTCTCTCTCTCTCTATATATATATATATATATATATATATATATAGAGTAGTATTTTAGTTGCTTTTTTAAAATTTTTTATGTTTGAACTAAATAAAATATTTGTGGATTCCGATAAGAAAAACTTATATGCAACCAAATATATGATAATATTACATCCTGAAAATCATTTTTTAAAAATTAGTTTTTTGAAATGTAATTTCAAATAATAATATTAGATTTCTATAACTAAATGTCTGTAGAAATTTTTCCATCACTATTTCAATAAACTCTTCATAACTGTAATAAAAAAGATAAATATAAAATTTGTAGAAAAAAATTTTACTTATATTTTTATAATTTATAATTAATCAAGCACAACGACTATGATATGGATATTTATTTTAATAGTTATTTTTTAGATAAATTGGTATAGAATTTATATTATTTACGGTACTGAATATATATATATATATATATATATATATATATATATATATATGCTCCAAATTAATTTCCATAGTTCTGCTCCCATAGACCAAAAAAAAAAAAAAATTATAGAACTTTACTGCTCCTCGCCTATTAGGTCATCTTGGCTGGTGTTTTTTATTATATTTTATTATAAAAAATAAAAATAAAAAATTAATAAATATGAGTCAGTAGATTCTTTGAGTTTATATCTTTATGCACACCACTAAGGGCTTAGCAGTTGGCACATGAGTAGTGAATAATTTTTTTAAAAAATATTATATTGATAATTAATTTAATAAAACATAAATTTAATTAATTCAATTAGTTAAGATTATTTGAGTTGAAAGATTTTTCTTGTAAGATTATAATGAAATTCAACAATCAATAATTTTGATCTCAAATGTAGTTTTAAATGAGTGTTTGTCACTGTCAAATAATTAAAATAATATAATATTTTTAATAAATGATAATATAATATATTTTTATTTTATCATATAATAAATAATTTAATAATTAGTTTTTCAATTAACTTAAAAAAATAAAAAATTTATTAACATAGAACGTTCTTTACGTAAAAACAAATTAAGAAGTTTGAAAACATAGAAAGAAGCTATTTACTTTAATCCTTTTTAAGATTTTAATAATAATAATAATGAATATTAATTTCATATGTAATAAGAAAATTTTAAGAAAAATGATTAATAAGAAAAAATAAAATTATAAATTTTTATTTTTTAGTGAAATAATCATATTATTTTTAAAATTTTATTTAATTATGATTTTTATTTTTACTATTTCGCTTACTTAAATGTCTAATTAGATAATAATTTTTATATGATAATAATATATTATAATAATAACAATTTTAACTATTATTTGATATATGAATTTTAATTATTTAACTAATTAATTAAAAATAAATATTATTATTAGAATCATACTACTCAATGCGTATATTCATAACTAATTTTATGAAATTTTTATATTATAGTTCATGCAATGCATGAATTTGCGATTAATTTAACTTTGATGGTTTTGGTTTTCTTGATATAACTACAATTAGATGAAGACTTGCTTGGTTTAGCAATGAGAGATTGAGGATAAGTGATAAGCAATTAATGATCAATAGTCAATAATCAATTGTAAGTGATTAATAAATACAAAACATGTGGTAATTTAGCGATTCAAAGTACAATTAGATTATAAAATGATAAAAAGTTAATTATGTTTATATTTTAATTAATTTTATATAAAATATAAATTAGTATAATGTTAAATAATGATAAATATAATGTTAATGCTAATTAAAAAAAATTTCAAGTGCCAACTTCTATGTTTTAACCTTAGAGAAACTAGCTTTCAGCTCAGTATATTTTAAAACACTGAGTGCTAGTTTTTAAATTGAAATGTTGAGTGTTAATGTTTACCAAATGCTCTTTCTCAACATTCAAATGCTCAATTATTGAATGTTAATGAATAAACACCAAATCGAATGGACAGGGAATTCATTAATCAATTAAGTTCATAAATGCAAAAATCCTACGAAATTACGAGTGGCTGCTATGTGAATTAGGTATAATGATATAATAACATCAAGATATTTTCCAGTGTTTAAGATGATGAGTAATATTATAACTATTTATCTTGCCTCATTGAATTCATCTCCTTTTAAATCAAATGATGACTATCTAGACTTATAATAAAGTGAATTCTTACAATTACAACATTTAATCAACAAAGTGAATAATAACATTTAATCAGTTAGTCTTTAATAAGTGATATACGAATTGTAATTTGGGGAAGGAAAATAAAAAACAGAGCATGTCAAGTCCGGGTTAGGTGATAAGAAGGTGAAGAATAATCTTGACTCAGGTCAAGTCCTTGTACACTTCTTTTCCTTGACTCAGGACATTTATCTTAACGTCGACCAACATGCATCCATGCCATTAGAAAATTCCTTCCATATTTAGCTAGTAATTATGAACCACATTGATTTCTAAATATTGATCGACTTGATAAATGTGATGAACTAAAACTTAGATAAGTGCATACAATCTTTTTTCTAGACACAATATTTGATTTAAGAATAATCATGAGGTTGAATGTCATGTGTTGAATTTTAGGCCATAATGATGCTAAGGATTGGAAAGACCTAAAATCACCAAAGTCCTTATTAAGTCTCATTTCTGAAATATCCTATTTGTATCATGAACATTTATCCATAACCTGTATAAACATAATCATTCTGATCATAGAATTCAAATACTAATCTTAAATCTCATAAAGATAGGAGAGTATACTAAACCATTCATAATTGATAAAATTCTTATTAAAAAGCAAATAATTGTTATAGAGCATACATAGGATGAGTTTTATTTAAAAAAGTGACTGGGACTTTTATTAGTCCTCATAGGATTAAAAATCATGTCATGACCTTATTGGGCCAAACCATGTTCCACTAGTCTAAATATTTAATTGACTTAGTTATAGTATGTCTCTCTGCAGTTTAACTTACTTCTCGGTATCTTCAAATTCATTTTAACTCTTCTCAAATATTGTTTTTTTCTTTATTTGGGCTAAGTGCAACTCTTTTTTGCATAATAGCCATCTTTTACATTTTTTATCAATAAAAGTGATGAAGAACATTCGGGATATTAAGATCCTCTTCAATTCAAGTTTATTTTCATCTCAGATAATCCTTGTAATTGTAATGTGTGAAATTTTAATCTTGACATCATTGGCTATTTATAAGTTCCTTTGTCTATAATAGCTCAATCAAATTGCATAACATACAACATAATATAATCTAAATAAGGCACATAAAAAGCAATAATGTAAAAGATGATGAGAGGCACTTATGTAAGCACATATAGAGCAAATATGCTTTGCTCTAAACATGAATCTAGATAATAAAGTTTGTAATTGTGTAATGCAATGAGCTAGTGTGCCTCTTTAACTGCCAAGTAGTCATGCGAAATAGTGAGTTAATCAGCTCTTTTGAAGGCCAAGTAATCGTCTGAAGAAGTGAGTTGATGAGCTCTTTTGAAGGTCAAATATAACTTCCAGGAAATCATTATAAAAATTTATCCATAAATTGATGAAATATTGATAAGCAAAATCATGCCCATAACTGATTAGTGAATTTTATTTAAGATAGCTAGCTGTAACTTGTGTACTCATGAATTTCGGTAGGCTCTCATTAATCAATACTAGACTCTTATTATCCATATTCTTATCATTATAAACTTTTTATTTTATTCCCCCAGGTAATTTAGACTTCAGTTTTAGACCATTGAAGCCTATGTATGTGAAGAATAAACCGTCACATTTTGTATAAACATAAAGATGTAGTTTTTAATACACCAAAGAAAAAATTTTCAATATATAAATATAATTATGGTTGCTACAATGAGATGTGATCTTTACCATCCCTCTTAAGGGTCCTTAATGTTATTGATCATTTTCCATATTTAGATATGGTCTTTTATTATCCCTTATAAGAGTTACCAATATAACATTTTAGCGTAGCATTTTCTTTGTCATTCATAGTCTTTTCGTTATTGATGAAGGTAAAGAAAATCTACAATAAAAAATGAAAACTTAAAGTAAATCACTATCATTTATAAAATCAAATACCCATGGAAGAGCACTAGTTCGAAGCTTATAAATGTGAAGAGATATATGCCTTTAAAGACTCAAACTGTGGTAAATCACTATGAAGAGAAATCCATGCCTTTTAAAGGCTAATAATAATATAGGAAAAACTACAACTTTTTCAAGGCTCATAATAATAAGAGAAATCCATACCTTTTCAAGGCAAATAATGATATGAGAAATCTGTCTCTGCAAGGCAATAATGATATGAGAAATCGATATCTTTTTAAGGCAAACAATGAGATGGAGAATCCATGTCTCTTCAAGACAAATAATGATATGAGAATAGAATGTAGAAAACTTGTTATAATTTTGAAGCAAATCAATAGTATAGAAAAACTTTGGCTAATAATAAAGCAATTTAAAAATATAGAATTCTAAGTCAATTAAAGACTAATAATGCATAGGAATCCCAACCATTTAAAGGTTGTTCATGTTTTAGATAAACTGAGGCTTATTAAAAGCTAATGATATATTGAATTTGAGCAATCAAAAATCCAAACTAATATAAGAATAAAGCCCAAACTGAGGCACATAAAAAATTTAAGCTATCTCAAAGTAGATTATAATTTTAACAAACCCTACATCATGTATGATCAAACATTTTGCATAATAATTTAGCTAATTTTCCTTCCTCATTATCAATTGTCATAGTAATTAAAGGAGTATGCTAACTACACATTATAATAATCATAATCAAGATAATATGCCAACTGCATATAATAAATAATTGAAACTTATAATCATAAAGATCATATAATTATGTATATATATCTTTTTCATTTATCTTTGCTCCTTACAATGAAGCTGGATCAAAAGAGACCTACTCTGATACTTCATATCTTAAGAAACTCTAGGAAGGGTGAACAAAGCTATGATAAATTCTAGAACTTTAAATATTATGAACATAAAAATAATCACTTACAAGGAAGACACAAGGTTTATAAATGTTTAACACAACTTTGGCCTACTCTTCTCTTCTAGTAACTAGTAGAGAATTCACTATCTCAAGTAACTTAATAGTGTTACTAAAACTTCATAATTAAACATTCTACATGTTACTTAAACTGATACAAGATAGATTGATCAAGCACTATCTCAAGCATCCCCAAAATATATTTTAATCGTTGTTTTAAGCCTTTCACAAAATCATATACCCAAACCTAATGATGATCCTCACATTGCATAATGAGAATCTCTCAATTGAGTTTCACTCAAGCTATTGAATACAAGATTAATCACAAATGATTAGCTTGACTTGCAATAAGAAGAACAAGAATGCTATTTGATCACTTATTTTTTAACTTTTGAATATTTCTTCTATTCTTCTTCATTTCAGAAGAGCTACTTTTATATAGTGCTTATTTAATCATGATTGAGACATCTTGATTATTATATCTATTTGAAAAGCATTAAACACTAGATTTCCTACCAAACTTTTAGATATTTGATGCTTATTTTTTAGTAATATTTATTAGGTGGTTGAAATCTATAAATGTTTCACTAAATGGCTTTAAGAGCAAAAGAATAGCTATTTATTATGTCCAAACTCTTACAAATAGAATTCTCTAGCCTCTCTCTCTTTATTGCTATTGTACTGTGTTTGTTAAGAGTGTATTAATTACTTTATAAAGATTTAGTATGAGCCTAAACACTTATAAAGGGTTTAGTTAGTTCGAAAATTGATTATAATCTACTAATCTTTTCTAAAAGATGAGGCATCTTTAGCTTTCACTATCTTGATATTCTTAACATATTCCTTACAATTTATCTTTTAATGACCCTCCTTGCTACAATGGTAGCAAGCTCTCTTAGACTTCTAGACTCCACCAGTTGGGATAATTACTTTGTCCTTGGCTTCTTGCTCATCTTATTCTTCTTTTTTTGGACTTTAAACTCTTCTTAGTCTTAGGAAAAGGTTGAAACATGACTATAGATGTTTTCTTTTTCTTAAGAGAACCCTCAACAGTAATTAGAATTTTTGACGATATATTTTTAATTTAATTATTATTAAGTGCTAGCTAACTAAAAATCAATGAATGAATGAATAAAAAGAACATCATGACAACTTAGAAGAGGATGGTAGGTCTGGTCATTTGGATCGAGGAGTTAAGAGTAGATTGACTAAGGTTAGGAATGCAAAGAGGATGAGCACTTCAAAGCTATCAACCCTTTTTTCCCCTTATCATCATTATCTTTGAATCCTTTTTTTCTTCTCTTAGTGCTTCATCCTCATCTCTTGGGATGTATTCCCCTTGAACTTCTATCATGCCTTTTACACATCTTTGATTGAGCTTATAATTGGTTAGATCATCATTGAAGGGCTCCTCATTAAAAAGGCATCACTGTCTTAAAGTGATCATTGACGGCTCTCAAACTTTGCTCAACTTCCCCAACCTTGCCATCCACTGTTAATTTTCTTTTAAAGGTTTCTAAGCTTTATATGTACTTTGTTAAAGCCTTGTTGATTGTTTGCCTCCATGGACTTCAAAATGAGTAGCAAATAGGCTAAGATAGGCATATTGCTTATAGAGGGTGAAGGTGGAGGATTTGGTATAGAGGTACCTTAATGAGGTGGAGTAGATGGAGGCTATTGGTGATCTTGCTCCATTTCCTCACCTTTAGAGGTATCAAGCCTTCTTATTGCTATAAGAAAATTCTATATAGGAGTATAAACCATTTACACATCAATTGTAGAAAATTAGAATTTCCTAAACCAATAACACATATGTTAAGCATGCCAACTGCAAAGAATAAACAATACAATTTTAATTATGGAGTTACCTTAAGTTCTTTGACATGAAAGATTTTTCTTCATAACATAGCAATGTTGTAGCAAACCTTAAGACTTTCTATTAGAGATAACTTTCTTTGATGGAAGAGAATAAGTGGCTTGTCTTATGCTAATGGTTAATACCATTTTATGATATATTTATAGTCTTGTTTAGACTAGGGTTAGGGAATCATATCTTATGAAGGAATTTGCCATATTTTCCTTTAAGGTGGCTAGCCAAGCTTAACCAAATGGCTTTAGACCATATCCTGTGGCCTAATGAGGCCCTTTAACTTGGCCCTCCAAGCTTATCAAATCCATCCTTGAAGCCCATAACGTTAATTAAATATTTTAAGTTAAAATACCTAAATAAAATATATCATTTTCCTTAAACACTTTTAATGATTAATTCTCTTTTACATTTCTTTACTAATTGCCCATTGTATATGACTAATTAACCTTCTTATTTACATTGGCCATGCATAAAATCAATAATCCTAATCTTGTGTAGCAACTAGCAATTCATCACAACTCCTAATTAATAAGGAGTTAAGTAGGCTTACTACAAATTATCATGTTAGGCTATGATTTGATCCCTTTGCCAAAACTATTTTTCATTTAGATTAGGAGTATAAAGAAGTGTTAACTCTTTTAAATGTAATTTTGTACTTGATTCTCAAGTCCATAACCATAATGAATAGGTACTTAAAAACTTTTTATAAAAATTATTATTCGACCTTGCATAACTATTTATGTGATGACAATCAATGGCTATGAGAAACATAGTTCCATTACAAAGAGGGGCAAGTCCTTTGTCTATCATTCATATAACTTCATATGACTTACTATATATCAAATTACTACCCTATATATAACTAGGCTTAAAGCTACATTGGTTAGTGTTAAAGCATGTAGTTTGGCATATAAACTAGCGTAATGATTTCAAGTCTAAGGATTACTATTACAACCTACATAAGAGATTCCTTTAACACCTTGTAATTGCTTTATAGAGATTCTCTTTATGGGTCAATCTAATTCCTTAATAACAAAAATCTATACATTTGTCTACCATGTCTCTATAAGACAGGTTAATAAGATCATCCAATATCATAATAGAAAGACATAATGTATCTAGTCTATCCACTATATTAATGTCCCTTCTTGATATAACTATAACTAAGGATGTTTCAGAATAGTATCTTGATATGAAAATATATTGTCTTATTATTATGAACACCTTCATAATCATATTTGAGCGATACATATTTTAGTAACTTTAATTAATCAATTAGCACATTCTTATTTGAACACAATATATAAAATGATGCCATTTTATTGCATGAATAATGGAGTTACATGAAAATTTTGGCTCCTAGATGTATATACACTAATAATCTCCTGTTTGCACTACAACTAATAATGTAAGTATCTTATACACATTGGTTGAGTATTTTGTTAAGAGAAAGCTTTAGTAAAATGACCAACAACATTTTTGTCTGTGGGAATATGTTCTATCACTACATCACCTCTCTTGATAATATCCCTTATTAAGTGATAACACCTTAATACATGTTTGGATCAATAATGAGACTTTGGTTCCTTTACTTGTGAAATGGTCCATTATTATTATTATAATTTATGGAATATTACATTAATAATACTCGGAGCCACTCCAAGATTAGTTATGAACTTTTTTATCCAAAGTACTTCTTTAGTTCCTTCGAAAGTAGTAAGTATTCAATCTTACTTGTAGAGTTTATAGTGGTCTCTCATTTTGAACTCTTCTAACTTACAGCGCCACCATTCATAACAAACACTTAGCTCAATTGAGATTTGCTATCGTCTTTGTCAAATTAAAGGTTGCATCTAAATAACCTCTTATGGCTAATTCAAATTCTCCTATAATATGAAGAAGAATTCTCTAGTCCTTCATAAGTACTTAAGAATTCTCTTAACATTTAGAGAATTCACTTTCCCCTAGATTGACTTAATGTATGCTTATAACATTTATAGCATGTGATATATCAAGCCTTAACCATAACATAAAGTATATGATATACCCAAACGCGGATGCATATGAAATGCCACTCCAGGGGTAAATTTGATATCCCTAAACTTATAACTAATGAACTTAAATGTTAAAAATTCACTTAAAAATCCTTCACTTTGAATTCTATTACTTGAATTGTAATGTAGCGCTGAACTTTTACTTTTTTCTCTGATACACAGCCACGTGATAACATTTTTTCCTCTAATGTTTTACCATCCTTTTATCTCTCTCCCCTTACACCATGTACTCAGTTTGGTATTTTATCATACATATTGAGTGTAAAGAAAATATTAACCATTCCTAACCTAAAGAAAACTTACAATCTCTAATTCATGTTGACTCCACTAATTTACATTGATTCATATTGTTGTAATATGCAAACATGTTAAAGTTAAAGAGTTTTATACTTGAATTAAAAGAAAAACTAATGTTG
Organism: Omphalea diandra; assembly: GCA_949677035.1. Lineage (NCBI taxonomy): Eukaryota > Viridiplantae > Streptophyta > Magnoliopsida > Malpighiales > Euphorbiaceae > Omphalea > Omphalea diandra. The sequence continues at coordinate 24,710 of CATIWR010334306.1, read as the reverse complement.
TTGGACTGTAATAGGTGCACTTTGCTTTATTTAGTACTAAAGAAATGGCATTTGGAGGTTGTAGAGTGCTTGTTGGATTCTTCTGATTGATGTTTAAAGCATGTGTTGAATAAATAAGGGTAGGCTACTTTTGATGTTCCTATTGACAATGGTAATTCACATTTATACGATGTGTTGCAGCTTGGAGATTTATTTTGTAAAGCTGTAAGTTTGGGGATGTTAATGGGATCAAGACATTTATTACAGATGGTGCACATGTGAACAAGAGGGATCATAATGGATGGACACCATTGCATAGAGTTTGGTTAAAAGGGAATATTGAGAGTGTTAAAGTGTTAGTAGTTGATGTGGTCGATGATGTTGGGTATACTCTTCTTCATTATGCAATTAAAGCAACACATATGAAGGTTGCTCTACTGTTGATTTCTAATGGTGCTTAAGCCAATTTGAAGAGCTTATGTTTGATAAGAACAAGAACTACCACTCATTATTTAAGAAGCAATTTTGTGATGATAAGAAAGAATAAGATTCCTCCATTGATGTTTATGTAATGAATTTCTTTAAATTTGAGCTAACTAAATTAGGTGCAAGAATGCTATGAGCTTTCTGTTAAGTATGAATGTAAGCATGATTATCAAAAATTTTAGGAGCTTAGAAATATCTCGACCAATTTAGAGCCTAGGGACTTTATTGTTACTTCCAAGTCTTTCTCCCACTTGATTAACTTGGTAAACTTAGCAGAAGAGTTTCAAACTACATATCGTTAAAGAAACAAATTGAAGAAAAGAGATTTTCTGATAAGAACAGTATAACCGTAAAATCAAACATTGAAGAAACTCTCAAGCGAATTGTTGTTGATTTGAAAATGTGTCTTAAAGAAGTTTTTGATGCACTAAAGAATCAAAATATAGATCTTATCCCAACAGCTCATGTCACTCAATATATTCATAGATGTTTGCTTCAAAAGCATTCAAGGTGTGTTTTGTAATTCCTATGGTTTCATTGTGAGATTTTTAATGCCTTTTCTTCTCTTTTTCAAGGTTTTGATTAAAGCTTATCATAACGAAACATGGTTTTACCTTTTTTCATGAGAATACTATCGGTTATCCATAAATAATATAGAATAACATCCAGGCATCCATAATATCATCTATGCTTGTTCTCATCATTTAGGATACAAAATTATTTGTCCCAGTTATATGTCAAAGACATTACTCCAGATGATAAGTAGGATTTTGATGAGGCTTTACACAAAAGATGTTTGTTGATATGCCAAATTGAATACATGGGTCATGGAGTTTGGATATATACAAAGAGAGAGAAAGAAGAGATCACTATAAAAAAAAAAATATTGATTTAGAGACCACATTTTGCCACCACATGATTATGGTCACTATTTAGCTACTACTTAGTGATCAAACTATTACCATGTACAGTTCAATGAGGGTAGAAATGAAATTAACTACCATGTTGTGACCAAATAGCAACCACAAATTGGCCAAACATATAACAACCATATATAAGTGGTATTTAATTGATCGTTCAATGAGGAGGAAAAAATTGATGGGTGATTTAGCTACCACTTTGAGACTATAAAATGATAATTAAATTAAAGACCATAAGATGTGGTCATTAAATTTGGCATCATAAGGTGACGCCAAGTATAATAGCTATTCAGAGGCCATAAATTGTAGTATCTAAATAGCGACCACTTCATATGGTCACTATTTCTCATACACTCAATACAAATAGTGACCATATGCCATGTGGTTGCTAAATATTACGAGTTCTATTACATTTGCAACCACAAAGCATGTGGCCGTTAATCATGTAAGTGGAACCATTTTATGTACTAAAATAGTGACTACATGAAGATGGGGTTGTTTGCGAAATATAACCTCAAACTAAACAAACCCCAATTCAACAAAATTCCAAGTTGGACAAACCCCCAACTCTAAATTCCCAATTCGTATCAAACCCAAAATCCCCAAATCCCTTAAATTGAAGAGCAAAAATCTCTTCAAAGTCGAAGAACAAAAATTGCCCAATCTCAAAATGGGCAACAAAAAATAACCAACATCAAATCAAAGAAGAAACAACACCAAGTTCCCCTAAATCAGAACTTGAAGACCAAAAAAGGAAGAAGAAACCGAAGAAGAAATCAAAGCTATGATGTTCATTAGCTTCAAATCACCAGATCAAGATGGTGTTCATTAACAGCAGATATTTGAGGTTCTAGGGTTTTTTGTTCTCTTTCCTACCTCTTCTCCTCTAGCTCTTGATGGAAAATAGTTGACCATAAATCTTTGAGATTTATCGACATCATTGCTATAACTTTCCTCAATGTTTTGATTATTGATCGATTTCTCTAAATTCTCACATTTCAATTGCCTTAGTGTCAAATGGACCTACTGATATTCTATTTAATTTATCTCTTTTGGTTTTTTGGTTATTATTTTTATTTCCTCTAAACACACATCCACATTTAAGATTTTAGATTGATTGTCGATTTTTATGTCTTTAAAGTGGCATATGATGATTTCTTATCAAATGCAGAGAAAACCCACCACAGTCCCTTTCTAAGGTAACACTTTTATTTTTATTTTCAACAAAGTTTGCATGTTTAGCTCAATTGGTTTTATGGGATTTTTTTCCTGCCTTACTGTTATTGAATGTCTAAGTTTATATTAGATAGAGAATTGAATTGTTTTGTTAAAGAATTGCTTGAAGAGGAAAATGGATGATAGAGAAGAATGAAACTTTACAATGTAAATCGATTAATCACATTAGCATTGCTAAAAGTTGTGGAGACTTGCAATTAATCACATTTTCTTTTGGTAATTTAGTAGGTCAGGCTTGCAATAACTTCAGTTGATGTTATCACAAGGTTTGATGAGATAGTTGTGGAGACCCAATGGAAGTACTACATGTTAAGGGGAAAAAGAAGCATCGAAAAAACAACCTGTGATGCTTCTCTTGTTGTAAAATTTATTAATCATGGGCACCTTACAATGATGGTCTCAATTGACCTTGCTCACTCCTTATGAGATTCTTTTGCCTAGGTTTTAAGATGTTCTTCCACTTGTTATATCATAAATTAAACTGCTCCCTTATTTCTAAAATTTCATTAATGATGCATGTAGTTACATTTTGATTAATGATGGATTTTTTGTAACTTTTCATTAATGCAACTACTGACCTTGTTGTGCACTTTGTAGGTAGTGGGTTGACAGGAAAAACAACTGCCTCTGCCATATATCCACTTTATCTTGTAAGAACACGCCTTGCAACACAAATAACTCCAGCATACTTAGGTGAGTAAAAAGCTATAGAGAACAAGGGTGTTTGGGCTTGTACAAAGGACTTGGAGCAACATTATTGCTATGCTTGTTTGTGTAACTCTTATACTTTTTCCTTTATCTTATTAACTTTGAATAGTAATTGGAGTGTTTGTGTGTTGTAAGGTGTTGGTCCAAGTATAGCGATAAGTTTTTTTTTGTTTGTGAGTCTCTCAGATCTTTGTGATAGTTTTAAAGGTGAAAACTCCTTGAATAGGCTAAATGAGTTATATCACCATCACATCAATATGCACTATCATATTTAATATCTCTTGCTTGGCATGCTTATGTTGTAATGATTTATCATAAGATTGTCACATTTACTGTAGGGCTAATGATTCTATTGTTGTGTTTAGCCTTACTTATGGCAATCTTTAACAGGTGAGTGACCTATAATCTTTGGCTCAATTCAACCCTTTTTTTGATCCTTAGGACACAATTTGTACCTAAAATTTTATTTTATCGTAGTTTTTATTGTCAGGTCTTTTTGTGTAATATAGAGAGTGGTTTACAGTGATTTGTAGTAAATTTGGTTTTCAGAGGATTGTTTTATTTTGTGTGCCTCTCACTTGTTCTTGTGGCACCTTGTGTTGTAGTCAGTTGTTCATTATTAGTGTGCATGGGGTTGAACGTTAAAGGAAACCTAAAGGGTGAGCATTTGAGAATTGGCTATCATGAAGGTGCTATATTAGAATTTTTGCCTTTGCTAATGAAGTTTGAATACATACATGCCATGTCTCTTATTGCCATAAAGCTTATTTTCTATCTCTAGTTCTATGACTGAAGAAATTTAGAGCAACTGACGACATGTGTTTCTTTTGTGATTTATCATTCCAACACCTTTCATTTTACAATGGTTCTTCTTTGCTATACATTTCTTCTTCTTACTATATGATATAAGATAACCTATTGGTTTGATTTTTTTTAATTTCCTCATTTGTTATATCATGCGAGACTTGTTTTTGAAGTTTTATCTGCCTCTCACATGGATCCAAATGCACATATGCAAGTTGATTGCATGCCTACATGTTCAGCCTCTCTGTATTTCTATCTTGGATAATATACTAGACACTTCTATTTTGTACTGAGGCCTTAGAAAGTCATGTATCTACCAACCAGTTTTATCCCAAACATTGGAAGAATATGATTGCAATTTATTTATACAAGTTTAATAAATTTCATGCTTGACAAATGGAATAACACTTTGAATATGCGCAACTAGATATTACCTCATGTTTATAATATGTAGTACGACCTTTCTTAAAGTACTTCAGTGTAGCGTAATATTTTAGTAGGTTTGTTTTATAGAAATATGAACGACTTTTGAGAGTTGATACTAACTGTCTTGTTCAACAAATTATGTGTTACCTCTGCTATTTTGGTGAACTATACTATAAGGCTTGAAAATAAGACAATATCAGCTATTTTTACACATTTTATGAATTTGAATTAGTAGTTGTGCTTGAGAATTGGATAGATTCTTTTGGTTTTTTGTATTTCAAACATTGAGATTTTGTTTTTGTTGTTTGTTTGAAGATACATAAAAATGCAAAGTGGCTAGCTAATTATGCAATTAAAGTGGAATTCATGTTATTCACTTCTTATCTATTTAACAATGTCTTGATTTTTAATCAATCTGCTTTTCATTTCACGTATTCCTCTTAATACCATGGTGTTTAGAGGATGAATTTTTCTATTTCTATGAGGGGAATGCGAAATTTTATAAGCATGTAAATGAACCTTTTTTTTGTTTAGCCTTTGAAAAATTATGAGTTCAATGCTTAATAGCTAATTGAAAAAGTTTATTTGCTTTGCGTATATAATTGTTGTTTGTTGGCACGATTGTTATTGCATTTAAGTTTTGAAAGATATTGCTTTAATTTTTTGTCTTATTGTTTGAAATAACACTTGTTTGTTTCTTCTATGACCTACAATGATTTTTTAGGATTAAAATGGCATCTAATCTTAGCAGTGATTTTTTTATTAAAAAACTGACATGTATGATCTTTGGTCTAAACTATGCAGGAGCCTGAACCTGTAGACTGGGAGTATTATAACAAGAATATTGGTTTTCACTTGGTTGACATGTATAAGCAAGCATATGAAAGTATGTCTTTTGCTTGCCTATTGTTTCATGTGTGTTGATAAACATTTCTACCATATTTTATACATCTATAATTGTATCCTACAGGCCTATAAGAAATTCTCATATTTTTTAATGTTAATAGTGCTATGTTTCTTTAAATTTTTGGGTTAGTGATCTCATGCATAATAAACTTTGCAATAATTTTAAATTCTATCAAATTTTGTTGTGCTATCAATATTGGCCATATACATTGTATTAAAGAGGCATGGGAATTATGGCTAAGGCATGCGTTTATGTTGACCTAGCAATTCATTGGCAAGTTGACTTTTTTCTTTTGTTTTTTTTTTCTCTTGTTATGTGGGTTGTGTTGTGTTTGCAGATTGATGAACATGTGCAAAGAGACATCATGGAGAGATTCCTATTTTTCAAGATAGTTTTATTTTCAATGTTTAAATTGTAATTATGCTTTTTCTTCTATTGTTTTTTATGTGATGTATATTTGATTTGGATGTAATGTATATTTGACTTGAATGTAATTGTATGTTACTATTTCTTTCTAATTGAATAGTTTTGATTATTTATTAGTCCTAATTTTTATATTTAATTTTCAAAATAAAAAATTAATTATATAAATAATACCATTAAATATTATAAAATAATTTTAAAAACATAAATTAGAAAAATTTCTAAAATAAAAAGATCATTTAGAGACTACCAATTATGATCTCTAAATAGAGACCACATACTGTGGTCTCTAAATGATCTTCATGGTCTCTCTTAGTCAGCATTTAGCGACAATGATAGAGACCACATTTTGTGTTCGTTAATTTAGTGACCACATTCATTTTGTGGTCGCTATACCCTTTACAACTATGATTTTAACGACCACAAAAGGTGGTCGGTAACTTGATTAGCGACCACTTCGAGACCAAATTTTATGATCTCTAAATTCTATTTTTTTTATAGTGAATGGTAGAGGGATAAAATATAGGTGCATGGCTATTTGTCAAAGGAAAAGTAAAAGTTTAGCACCATATTATAAATTAAGTGAGAGAATCCGAAGTGAAGGGTTTTTAAGTGAATTTTGAATGTTTAAAGATATTTAAATTCATTAGTTATAAGCTTAGGGACGATACATAAAATTTGCCCCCATTCATGCATTCTTTCTTAATTTATATCTTAAGACACATGTCCTTAGGAAGATAAACCCTATAAGACATGGGCAAGAATCCCTTGGGCTCTTCGATGCTAAACTTCTTTAGCACTTTATTTATATATGCATTTTAGGTTAATCTAAGTGGTCTTTTCGACTTATCTTTATATCTAGTATATAAGCTGCTTCTCCTGAATCTTTCTTGGAGAAGTTCTTCATTAGAAATAATTCTATAGACTAGAGTAGTAGATTGTCATTTCCTATAAGCAATACGTCATCTCCATATCAGATTAGGAAACAAACTACACTTTCACTAGCCTTCTTTTATATAAAAGATTTATCTAATTTTTGTATGAAATCAAACCTTTTGACTACTTCATCAAATTGGATGTTCCAACTTCTTAAGGCTACTTTAGTCTATAAATGGACTTTTATACCTTACACACTTTGTTGTCAAGTTTTTGGATATAAAACCTTTAAGTTGTATCATGTATACATCCTCTTGTAGGATCTTATTAACATCCATCTACAATATCTTATAATCATATTGCGCACTATTTTAAGCAAGATCCTTACAAACATAAGCATCACAACTGGAGAATGGTTTCATTGAAGTTAATTGCTTACCTTTGTTTATAACCTTTAAACCAGCCTTACTTTATAAGTGTTCATTTTACCATCCATACTTGTTTTCTTATTGAATTTGTGCTCAATGTGTTTAATTCCACTTTGTGGGTCCAAAAAGTCCACACTTAGTTTTTAGACATGAAGTCGATCTTAAATTTCATGGCTTCAAACCATCTCTTAAAGTCAATACTCTATTTAGCTCTTAGGAACTAATATTTTCATCACTTCCATGATAATTACATCATTAATTTTTGTGATGAGAAATACATATCTCTTAGGTTCATGATGCATCCTACTACATCTTCTAAGCCATTGTGTGTTTTGAGCACTTACAGGTTTCTCAACCCTTTGAGATACACATGTTTGCTCCTTAATTATTTGAGGTGCTTGCTTTAAGTTAGATTTTATCTCTTCCTCACTATAGGTCTTTTATGTTTCAATAAGTGATACTTTACTCCTATCGCCTTTCTCTATAAAATGTATTGAGACCAAAACATTTTGCTCAATTGGGTTATAAAAGTAATATCCTTTTATCTTTTTTAGACTTAGCTTTTAGCTCACATGAGTGTTTTACATAAACATACATACGGAGTGGTGTCCACTAACTTAGATAAAACCCTATTAAGAATATATGTTACTATTTATAATGCGTAGCCCTAAAAGGAAATGATTAAAGGCGTGACACTTATCATATATCATACCATATCTAATAAGATATTATTCCTGTTTTTTTTTTAGACACCATTCAAATATGGTGTCCATAGAGGAGTCAATTAAGGAATAATCTCATTATCTTTAAAATAATCTAAAAACTATTAGCATAAGTATTCTCCTCCTTAATTAAATCTAAGTGTTTTAATACTTTTGCTAAGTTATTTCTTTACTTTAACCTTAAACTCCTTAAACCTTTTAAAGGTATTTGATTTGTGCTTCATAACATACATATGACCATATCTAGAATGATTATCAGTAGACATGATGAAGTAAGAGTATCCTCATTTAGCTTTGGTTACCATGGGGTCATATACATTTGAATTTATCAGCTACGATAGTTTTTTTTCTCAGATGTTCATTCCTTCCATTAAGTGGTGTCTTAGTCATCTTGCCTAGAAAATATGATTTGTATGTTTCAAATAATTCACAACTAATAGTGTCCAAGCAACCATCTCTATATAATTGATAAATGACCAAGGTGATAGTGCCAAATATAGGTTTCATTGAGATCATAGTGCCAAAGATAGGTTTCATTTAGATCATTCAATTTTGGCCTTTTTCTTTCAATATTAAGAATAGAAGTGTTAAGTTCTAAAACATAAATGTCATTAATCAAAGTTCCAGTTCTATATAAAATATCATTACATAAAAGAACATCTTTTTATTTTTAATCAAAATTAAAAAAAAAAACTTGTCTCATCCAAACAAGAAATAGAAATGATGTTCTTTGCAAGTGCTAAAACTAATAATAATTATCGAGTCTAGAATTAGCCCTAAAGGCAAAACGGGGAGTATCTCTTATAGCTATAGTAACAAACCTTACATCATTGCCAACTTATAGGTCCACCTATCTTTTCTCTAGCTATCTACTTAACTTTAGTCCCTACATATTTAGACAAGTATGAGAATCACATCTAGTATTTAATACCTAAGCTATAAAAGGATTGGTAGACAAATTAATCTCAATAAATAACACATATGAAATAGATGCATCAATATGTTTTGTCTTCTTTATAACAGGTATCTATGCCTTACAGTTCCTTCTAAAGTGGCCCTCATTGCCAAAATAAAATCAAATACCCTTGTCCTTGTTATCCTCTTGATTGGGCTTTTTAAACTTTTTCTTAGAAACCTACTTAAGAGTTTTCTTAGCCTTCCTCTTCTTACTACAAATGATGAGGACAATCATAGATACGCTAATAAAGCTTTAAGAGATCCTTTACAGATCACATGAAAGTCAAATTAGAAGATCTAAAGTCATGATGAAACAAGCTGCTTTACTTTTACAAGTTGCCTTACTTACACATGCCTTGTTCTTACAAGCTGCCTTATTTGCACTAGCTCAAGAGATAGGGATTTGCACATCATTAAAGCTTAGGAACCATGAAGGAACATTCAAGGATAAAGATTTAGAACTTATATAAGCTAATGGGTTGTCTAATGGGTGAGATTGGACTTAGAGATTGCAAGAGGAAATAGGCTTATTATTTATTTATTTGCGCTGAATTTGTGCATATACTAATGCCTATATGAATTAGACTTATTGTTAATATGGTGGAAAAATTTTAAGTGTTTCTAGGAGAGGAGAACTTGTTTTGGTTTCTTAATAGGGTTGTTATTAAGTTTCCTCTTTGGCTTAAGACTTTGTTTCCTATTTAGCTTAAAACTAGTTTTTTTATTCTATATTGTCCCTACTCAAATTTTGAAACATGCTAGCACTAGAGAACGAGAAGGCTTAAGGCCTCTAGAACCCGTAGGAAGCTTAATTTAACTTGTGTGAAGGCCCAACACACCTTTCATTGTGCCACTTTGATATTAAAATCTTAAACTTACCTTAATATCACCTAGGGATAAAATAATAGGAGTTATGATGTAAACATTTCTTTAAACATGATGTTTCTTCCTTTTCTTTTCCTTTCTTTTCTTTCATAACATAAATCACACACACGCACACACGCGCACACACACACACACACACACACACACACACACATATATATATAAAATAAACTCCTATAAATAATCCTTAGAATTAAGGTATTCATACTTATCTTACATTATTTTAACCTCAATACATAATATAATCATTGTTATACAACCATTTTACATATAATCTGATTAACATAGATTATATCATAATCATTAGCATATAATCCTTTCAAGTATAATCTCATTTCATTACATATCTTAACCATTGACATATAGCTATTACATATATATACTCGTTCTAAACATTTCGTAATATGCTTAATGACATTGCAGAGATAACTAAGAATACAAAATACATGATAATCATATTTCTTAAAATGAGATAACTACTATAAACCCCCCAACATTAGACATATGGAACTAAGTGATCCCTCATGTTTCAAAATTATACTATAAAACCCTAATGATTGCCCCGTTATACTAAATAGTCTTTTCGCCACTAAAAATCATTTTTTCTATTAAAATTTACTTGAAATGACAATCCTACCCTTCAATAATAACCATCATATTTGAACTTTGTACCTTACTGTATTGTTTATGTTTTGTATTACACAAAAAGACAACCAATCCATGATTGGATCTTGAAATAAATTATTTATCAAATTTACAATAGAAAACATCGAAAGATTCACCAACGATTCTTGAATAACCAATAAAGTAATTATCCCTCAAACTCAAATTTTACAACCTACTAGCCCCTGTAAAATTCAAGTAATGGATTAGTAAATTGATTTTCGTGTAACCAAACTTCAGCTAAACTAGTCATGTTTTGCAACATAGCAATTGCATCATTCAATATAAAATCACTCTTTTAGCCATTAAGCCATAATGAAGTAATCAAAGATGACTATAAAAAATTTTCAAACAATCCACCCTCCAATGAATTCATCACTAAATACAAACTTTGCGTTCTAGGAAACACATTATTATTAAAAAAACAAAGAATTGCAAAAATAAAATTAGCCCCATTTGAAGACAAATCCTTCAAGTTAGTAAGTTTTCAAGACTAGCCAAAATCTCACATGGTTCAAAGGGTTTATAATCAAGACTAACCATGGTTAATAAGTTCAATTTATCAAAGAAATCTGGCAAAAAAGAAGAAAGACTGTTATCATGAAAAAGAATAACTTGAACTGAGTTCAACTAGATAAACTCGGTATTGAACTCGTTAAATTTATTGGATAATACCTCTAGCCAATGTGAAGTTGTCAAATTTTTGAGATATGATATCATATAAATTCTATTGGCCAATTTGGATGTCGGTGAACTTGTTGTTGGTGTTGCTTCTCACGTGGTCCTATTTATATAGGTCAGAACCAGACCATTCCAAAGTCACTGAGTTATTGAGGTTATACCTAAGATGACTCTTGCATTGTTGATTAACTGGGAATTTATAAGGCAAAGGAGGCAAGAGAAGAAGATAAGAGAGGTAAGTGAAGAATCCATATGGGAGCAACAACCCTTCACCGTATAAGTCCTCGTTGTCCCTCACCTTTATACTGCTTCTGATATACTTAGATTTTTATTTTTTTTTTCTTTTAATTCTAAGAAAAAATTACAAAGTGAGACGAGAGAAAGCATGTGGATGAAGAAGATTAATTGCCTTAATATCTCATAAGGGGTATTTTGGTTTATTAAAATAAAATACAAAGCTTATTTTAGCCAAGTTCTCTTTAACTAACAATACATGTCCATTTTTAATAGTGAAAGGACTATTCAGTGTAACGAGACAATTGTGAGGAAGTTTATAATATAATTTTAAAACGTGAGGGATGACTTAGTTAAATATGTCTAATGTCAAGGAGTTTATCATAATTATCCCTTCTTAAACATATACATAATCCTCAATAACATTTATACATAATGACTTGGGCAATTACAAAAAATAAGTGTATTACCTTAATATACATAATGCTTGTTACTTAATCTTAATCCTTAAACTTCTAGCATCCATCCATCAACTTAGTTATCATTTATTCTTTCCTATAAGACAACTATGTGTGTGTGTGTGGGGGGGGGGGGGGGGTGGGGGAGGGGGCCCTGTGAACTTTTGGTGAGAAACTCAATGAGGAATTTTATATGTCCATATGTATGCTCACCTGCCATAAGATGAATGCATTCATAACTACATGACATATAATCTACACACAACATTTATATAACATATCATTGCACATATTGATAGTCAAGTCTATGGGAATCCTTACTTGGTTTACTTATCTTTCTCACACAGAAGAGTTGCCTCACTAGTTTTGCGCTCTCGTGGGAGTTGCCTCACCAGCCATATCTTTTATTTATCTCAGGTGAGTTGCCTTACCAACCATATCTTTTATTTATCTCAGGGGAGTTTCCTCACCAACTGTGTCATGCATGCATACATATCATTAATAACATATAGGTCTCAATCCTTGCATAACTAGCTATGACTCTTTGGATTATCACTTTTTCCCTAAACAATCCTGACATCACATAACATTTAATTATAACATTTATAATAAGGTATAGCAATTCATTACATAAATTCATATGACTTTTATATTAACATAATTTGGCCTACTATGGCTTATATATAAAATTATGATGTATGTACGTGATGGACATTAAAAACCACAATAAAACCTCTCACTTAGTAAAACTAATCCTTAATTGCTTAACTTTTTTCCTATGTCCTTGATCTATAGCAGCACATACACCTATACCTATAATAAATATATATATTAATATATAAAAATTATAAAAATAATTAAAGAGTTGTCTAAACTCATCCATAGAACATGGGTTTTGCATAAAACAAGTCATTATTAGCCAACAAGGCCCACAAAGACATAAGATCCAAACTTTTCCTAAACTTGCAATTTAGTCTAAAAACTATATTTATATCTATCATGATCACCATTTGGGTCCATAGACCATATAAAATCTTATAATTAATCATTCAACATTCATATATATACATAACTATCATAATTCCTTGTTAAACATATTAATCCTCTAAGTTCTCAAACTTCCTAAAATTGTCAATTTAGTCCATTTACTACATTGCATCCTCATTTAACATTATTAATTTCATTTCCTCATAATAACATAATTTTAATCATAACTATCAATAATTCTCGATTAATTGCTTTAAATCCTTAATTACATAAATATTCTCAAACTTTGTATATTAACTCAATGCAGTCCGAAAATAGAATTAACCTTAAATTATATACAATTAGCTCTAATTCCTCTATGGATAATTCATCTAAAATTATTTTATATAACCTATTTTATAGAAATAAATCTCACATAAACATCAATTTTATATTTTTAGATTTGGTTAATAATTATTGAAAAACAATTAAAAGATCGTAAGATCTTACTAATACCTCCAAAATTCAAGAAACTTGAACCATTACAATCGAAGTAATTAATTATGATTTAGTAAGATCAATTTTTGTTTGGAGTTGTCGGGCCACCATAAGACCACCATTCGTGGCAACCGAAGCTCGTCGCCGATGGCCATTGAAAAATTGATCTCAATCATGTTGTAGATCTTCATGCCAAAGTTTATAGGAATTGACGGCGTCATCATCCGAGTTACGTTACCGTTTGTTCAAAATCAATAAAAAACAAACTTGGACCAAAATTTTGACTGACAATTACTTTACCATCCTACCTCCTTTTCTAGCAAATCAACTACCAATAGAAAACTTGTGTAGAGTGCTTTTCCTTAAAACTTGAATATTCCAAAATAGATTTTTGATTGAGAAGTTATGGCTACGTGAAGTTGGTACCCTTTTTGCCCAATATCTCTGTCTCTCTGGAAGGCACTACATCCCCTGCTTTGTTGTGCTCTTTTTTTTTTTTTTTGGTTTTTGGTAAGCTAAAGTTTTAACTAGACATATTATTCCCTCTCAATTTTTAGCTTTATCTTTGCAACCGACTTACATTTTTTTATTATTATTATCTCATTTTGTTTCATTTCATTGCTTTTTATTTCTTTTATTCTTTTCCTTTTTTACAACAACAACAATAATAATAATAATAATAAGGGATAATTATCCTGATTATTGTCATATTTAACTAAATTGTCATTCACATTTGAAAAGTACATTATAAATGAGCTAACCTTTATCACGTTACACTGAATAGTCCTTTTCTTAAATTTTTCTGTAGAAGCATGTGAAATGTCAATAATACCCTTACTTCCAACTTAAATTTCCATTTCATACCATACCCTTTTATTGTTTTTATCTTATTTTCTAACTCTTACCCTCTTTTTCTAAATCTAGAAAACTGATTTTAAACACAACCCACAATCATCAATAATTTTTTCATTCTAGAAGAAAACAAAAGCAAAAGTCCAGATCCTTGCAAATGAAAAATTGAGAAGAAGAAAAACTAAGAGGAAGCAAATTTTTTCTAATTTCTGTAATTTTTTCCCACCATCATCCATACTCATCGACACCCACATCATCAACCCCTCTCACATTACAAATCAAAACTCCTTTATCAAATATTATTCCTCAATCTTTATTCCACATCTTTAGTAAAAGAGACCATTAGGAAGCAATCAAGTAAACCTCTAGTAACCATAATTTTCAGCAAATGAATCAAATTATCCAATCATAAAAGAATCAACAAAAGCTTAGCATCATCTAAATGATCCAAACATACCGAAACCAAATTAAGCACTTCAACAAATCCAAGGCAGTTACATGGAAAATAAAGAATAGCTATGAACAAATGAAGACATAATTGTCATCACGCAGAAGAAGAAAAAGATGAGCCCGTTCCAAAAAAGAAAAAAAAGAGCCAAACAAAGCTCAAAAGCTCCAATCTTTAACTGACAAAGACAACAAACACATTAACAAACAAAGTTGATTCAAAATCCTAAAATATAAGATCTACCAACAATACCCAGATCAAACACATCAACAAACAATACCCAGATCAAAACAATCCATAACAACTTATCTCTATCACCATAAAACAACATCGTACCTTGCCATCAACCATCTAGCCTTCAGCAATCATCTATGAATCTGTCAACTTCCAATCATCGATGAGTCTGCAATCATCAACAAGCCCTTAGTAATCAAATGAATTATCCCCATCATCAGAGCTTCTTCATAATCATCACGAGGAAGAAGAAGACATAAAAATAGATTTCGCCTTCCCTGAGGCGAATCAGTTTAGCTATAACTCAAATTTGTTTACTAATGACACAAATTTGTGACTAGAGCAAAGAAGAGGAAGAAAAGGTTAACAAAGGGAACCTGAGGGGAAGGGATTAAGAGGAGGTGGCGACAATAGTGAACAAGCAGTGCTTCCTTGTTCTTCATGTTGAAAGTGATGGAACATAATGGATTTATAAGGGAAAGTGTGTTTTGTATTTATTGGTTTATCATCGCTGCCATTATTTTCTTTTTGTAATTAAAGTCGATTTTCTTAATGTGAATTAGGGTTTCAAATTTGGAAAAAAAACAAATAAAGAAAGAAAAAAAATTAGGATTAGATTTTTAGTTGAAAATTGAATTGAGAAAAATAGAGAGGATAAAGATTTGAAGATTGAATTGGATTGTTGTGATTTTGAAAAAGAAAAAAAAGATATAGAGAGGATGGTTGTGGTGATGGTGTTGGGTTTGACGAATATTTTATCATTAAAATAAAATAAAAAAGTTAATTTTGAGCAAATTCTCTTTTTACTAACTATATATACTTATTTTTAATGGTAGAATGATTATTCAGTGTAACAAAATAACTGTGAATGAGGTTTATAATGTCATTTTGAAATGTGAGGGACAACTTAGTTAAATATGATAAAAGACAGGGGTTTATAATAATTATCCCTAATAATAATAATAATAATACACTAATCAAATTTCTCATAATTAAAATTTGTAACTACCAAATATTAATTTTCTTAAAATTAAGTTCTTCATCCATAATTAAATTAATTTTTATAAAATATATAAATTGATTTAAATTAAATTGATTCTCTTAAATATAATATAATATTTTCACTTGAATAAATTAACATTGAATTTATTTAAATTAAATAAAAATATTCATAATTAATTATTTCTCGTGACATAGAATATATCTCATATATTAATTCAATCTTTCAAAATTATTAAAAATTATTCTCACAAATAACTTTATTTCTCATAATTGAATACTTTAAATTAAATCAATACGCATAATATTGTTAATTAAATAAACTCAATCAATAACTTAATAAACTTAAATAAATTAATATTCTTAATTTTGTTTAATTAAATTCCTTAAAACATTTATTTAACGTAATAAATTTCATAATATAATTAAAAATAAAAAAAATATTTCAAATCATATACTCATATTAACTTAAATAAATTTTTATAAATTCATTAAATCTCAATGAAATTCATACTTGAATAATGAAATTCATATCTTAAATCCTTAAATCATTAAATATATATTTTTTTTACATAAGCTCAATCTAAAATATTAAATACCTCCACATAATAATTTAAATTTAATTTCTTAAATATAAAATACTCTATAAATGCAATTTATAATAAATCATATAACCTTAATTCAAATAATAATCTCATTAATATAGAATCAGTTCTCTTTAAAATGCTAACATATACATTAAATAATCTTCTTAAACATATTAAAAAATATATAATTATCATTAAACTTTTAAAATTCATAATTATATATATAAAACTAGGGAAAAAATTCTTAAAATTACTTTGATCACTAAAATTTCCTAAAATCAAATTTCGGTCCTTCGATATATAGAATTAGCTTTCCTTTTTCTTTTAGCAAACTATTTAAAAAATTATTTAGGACTATTTTTCCTATTCCAAATAGAATTTTAGGTGTGTTTACATGTACTAGGCATAAATTAATTGAAGAATTCAATAAAAAATATTGTCTTTATTTTCTCTCTAATTGTGAGAAAATTCTATCTTAGTTTTTTTAAGAACTTTAGGAACTTATTAAGTAGTTTATTTATGGTTGTCTAAACTTGACTTATCACTCACATTCTTCCTTTATTGAGCGTGGCATACCTTTTCTTTTATACTTTTGAGTTTTGTCTCATCAATAAACATTCACTATAAAATATGTCGGATTAGTGATAGATTTTTTTGTCGCTAAGTAATTTTGTTGCTAAATTGCCTTAGCGATGGACATAAGTCTGTCACTAGACTAATGGTCACTAATGGCTAACGATGAAATTTTTTGTTGTTATTTTGTAGCTAAACTTAACAATGGAATAATGATACAAAATTTCCTATTGCTATTTAGTAGCTAAAATTAGTGATGGAATAACAATAGAATTTTTTGTTGTAAAAAATAGTGACGGAACTTTAGCGAAGAAAAATTTTGTCGCTATATATTTATTTAATATTTTATATATTAAAATTTTTATATTTTATACTTATAAATTTTGATAAAAAAATATTTATTATTTAATTAAAAACTAAAGTTAGTAAAATTAAAATTAATAAATTCATTATATTAATAATTTGATTATCATACTTATAAATTATCAATTTATTTGATTTTAGTGTTAATATATTACCAATTTTTTAAATCTAAATATCACTATGTTATCAATTATAAAATAAATAAATAATAAAAATTTTAAATTAAACATTAACAAGTATAATTGTAGATATTAAATAGAATTTAACAACTTTAAAATTACAAAATTTATAACTACTCATTTTCAAGTATCAAACAAATTAATAATTACATATTTTCAAGTAATAAAAAATTAACAATTGAATATTTCAACTAATAGAATATTAAAAATTATATATTTTCAATTAACATACAATAGGGAAGATGAGGCTGTGGAGGAGACAATTGAGGAGAAGGCGACGTGTGGTGGAGGAGGAGGCGACGGAGGAAGCGATGATGGAGACAACATGTGATGAAGGAGGTAGAAGTAGGAGTGACGGAGGATGAGAAGAAGGAAATAAAGGAAGAGAGTAGAAAATAATAGAGAAAGAAAGTGAGATTTACTGGTGAACAATTTCATACTTGAAATGGAAATTCTATAGCTAAATAATCGAAAAAGTTCAAAATTTTTATTTTGGAGCTAAAAAAATTAGCGACGAAATGAAATCTATCTTTATTTTTTCCACCTAAAAAATTTTAAAATTTTCATTTTGGAGCTAAAAAGTTAGTGGCAAAAAATTTTTTGTTAATATGTTACTAATTATCAATGAAACTAAATCTATCACTAATTTTTCAACCTAAACAACTTTTAAAATTTTATTTTGGAGCAAAAAATTAGTGATAGAAAATTTCGTCACTAATCCATTGCTAATTAGCGATGCATCAAATCCATCACTAATTTTCCCACCTAAACAACTTTTAAATTTTAATTTAGAGCAAAAAAAAATTAGTGACAGAAAATTATATCGCTCAATTAACGATTGAATCAAACCCGCTCACCATCTAGCAACAAAATCTTTAGTCACTAGGTTGTAGGCAGCGAATTAGCACCAACTAGGTGCCAATTTTGCTTAAAAAATTAGTAATAGATTGTGAATATGTCGCTATTTTTTTATTTTATCGAAAATTGTTACTATTTAGCTATGAAAAATTTTTGTAGCTAAATTAGTTACTATTCCGGTTTTTTCTTTTTAAGTGATTGGGTCAAAGTTCTTCCTAAGCCTATTTTAACATATCTTAGGAAACATGAATTTAATTTTGCAATATTTATGTTAGGTCTTGTAGCCATAAGAAGATAGGAAAAAGAATGAGTAGAAAGTATACACAAAATTTATAGTGGTTCGGGTATAATTGACTCTATGTCCACTCCCTAATTCTCAGCAATTAGGTATTCAATTATCTACCAATGGTATTTTCAAGCTCACACTAAACTTTTACACTTGTGTTTTGAAGGCTCACACAACAACCTTTACACTTGTGTTTTTGGGGCTCACACAATAACCTTTACACTTATGTTTTTACAGGCTCACACTACAACATTTACAAATGGTGTTTATGCTTACACCAAACAATGTCTAAAAGAATAGAAAAGATTGAGTAGCAAAATTGCAAGAGTTTGGTTACAAAGTTATTAATTCTTTTTTTTTTTTTTTTTTTACATCTGTTTGGAGAGGTATTTATAGTCTCTACCCAACAAAGAGACATTGCAATAAAACTGGTATAAAATCTTTAAGGTATGCTAGATAGATTCTGCATTAATTGTTTGTCAGGCTGAAGTCGTGGTTGTTATTGCTTATTCGTAGTCGTGAATTCCAAATTTTCATACAGGACCCAAAACTTGAGGCGGAAAACTCTGTTTGTGTCTAACGGCTAGTCCACGTGTCTTCTTGCCATTGGTTCATCAGGAAAATATAGTTGTTGCATTTCTTCTGCTAACAAAAGTAGCAGTCGCGAATTTCTTTGTGCAAGCTGCGACTTAGGATGCGAATTCGCTTGTAAGAAATTGCATCTTCCACTTTTCGAATCGCGGTCGCTACCAACAAGTTGCCTTCACGATTTTTGTCTTCCAATGGTCACCTGGGACATTTGTCAAGCTTTGGTTATGAACTTGTTTCCCTTTAGAGGCTTTTTGATAATCGCATCGCGACTCTGATACGACATAGAACTCAAATCAGTGTCATTTTTGGACTCCTTTTGGGTGAGTCACGGCCAAGAATGGCTCCGCGATTTCGTTTGTCTGATTTCTAGCAAGTCTTCTCATGGATCGCAGTCGCGAATCTGAGATTACAGTCACTATTTACAAGTCAACTTGGAGTTTAAGAGCTTCATCCAACTTCACTTGAAGATCCTTCTATTTTCTGTAAAACAACACTTAAATAAACTATTAATAATGATCAATCTCCTTTGTCAAGATCAAAAGAGTTTCTGGACTTAGGATTAATCCTCTTAGTCTAACAATCTCCCCCTTTTTTTATTTTTACAACTTAGATTGATCCATAGTTAAAAGATAGATGTAGAAATGTGAAGTTAAGTATACTATAAAATCAATGAACACTTAAGATGAAATTCTAAGTGTAACATTCAATTAATTTAAGAGAAATGCCTTAAAAATCTTAAGTGTGATAGTATGAAGCTCCCCCTTAACTTATGTTAAGTTGCAAGTTATTTTTACTTACTCCCCCTTAGACTTTAAAACTTAGATTTTCCTTAGTGTCTATCTAGTGTCTATCTCTCCCCCTTTGGCAAGATCAAAAAGAAGGTGTTAGAGGAGAATGTGAATAAGCATAAGTATGGATTAGGAGCAATCATAATAAAGTAAACCATAAAGAAGAATGTATCAATCACATAAAGCAAGTATTTGCAAGAAAAATACACTTTATTTCTTGACAATTGTAGGATCACACATAGTTGAAAACAAATAAAAACAAACTAAACAAAGAACTATAAAACAAGAAAAATAGATTCCTAAGCTAGAAACTAGGAGAATCATCATCATCTTTACAAGAGTTTGTTGTTTGCTCTTGTGTGGCTCCCTCAGCTTCATCCCCAACCTCATCATCTTCATTGCCATCCTCATCTTGAGTGTCATCAAACTCAGTGAAGTCTGAAAGGTGGCAAGGAGGAACTCCTTGTTTCTCTTGAAGATCTACCATATCATTGTGAAGGTGTGACAGGAAGAGGAACCTTATCTTCATCATCCTCATCAGTTTGTCCAATTTATTGTTGATGGTGGTAAGAGACCACTTGGACTTGGGTTTGGGAGGAGGAGGAGGAATAACACTTGTGCCTTCTTCTATGTGGAACTTCTTCCTCTAAGAGGCTTGTGAACTCTCCATCCGCTTTGCATCGAAAGCACCTAAGATATAAGCGTAAGTATACAGGTGTATAGCTTTGGCATTGATCAAATAGGTAAGGTCTACGAAGTTTTGGGATGGAAGGAACTTCTTGGTGAGAAATTTTTCTTTTTCCTCATCAATTGCTCCAACATATCTGTAGATGGCAGTAATGTGGGAGGGTAAAAGAAATTGACTTTTTGGCTTTGTACTCATGTGGATCAATTGATCCACAAGGTATTGACCGGTTTGGATAGGTTTATTTTTAACAAGGCAGAATAAAAATGCCAAGTCTTTTTAGGACACCTTCTCATTGCCATCACCTCTTGCATTGATTGAGAAAGTGATGATGTGATAAAGGATCCAAAGCGGTAAAGACTTTATGTGTTTAGCTAGAGAGGAGCGAGGGTCGTGTTTAGTTTCGATAGAGATCTCCGACCAAAATTCGGAGTAGATGACATCAAGTACGGATATGATCAAAGGAATGTGTTCTCCACTTGCAAGTTAAAAAGGGATGAAATTTGGTCAAAGGTTATATAAAAAGGGTTGCCAAATGCCCATAATACTAACATGTATTGACCTGCGGGAGATTCAGCTTTTCTGCTTAATGGATGGTGTACATGAATTCCCATACCACCTCCTCGTAGCTGGGTTCATCTCGAAAGATAAACTCACTCCATCCGAGATTCGACAAGAACACTCGCACTTCATTGTTGATGTCGAGTGTCTTCAAGAGAAAGGATAAAGGAATTTTGTTAGGTAGAATTATTTTGAAAGTGTTGGCCTTGTACTTTTCCATCTCATGTTTGGTTACACCTTTCATTTGTTGAACGACATAGGGGTCAGAAGATTGAGCCACTTCGTTACCCTTATCTACTCTAGAAAATTTCTTTGGGGCCATTGCAATCAAGAGAGAAAGTTGGAAGAAGATTGATGCTAGAAGGGTTTTAATGTTTGAGAATAGAGATGAAGTGATGAAAAATACTATTTGAGGGGTTTATATAGCCTTTGAAGAGGCATATCAACGGCTAGAAGAAGAGTTATGAAGGGTTGAAAATGGTTGGTCATCAAATCTCATAAATGGCAGGCAGTTACCTAAATTTGTGTCCGTGATTTTTCAAGTCGCTATCACAAATTCTGGAAAATGTGAGTAACGGATAAATTTTTCTCGGGAATATGTGCCTTAACATCAAAATTTTGAAAATCTGATAAAATTCACAGTGGAGAGGAAATTTCACGACTGTGAATTGATGTTTGATAACCAGGTGAAATTGACTTGTAATTCGCGATCGTGAAGAAAGAATAACGACTGCAAATTATGAGTCATCAATAAAAGATAGTTGAATCTAAAAACATTGTGAACCACTTAACTCTATCACTCACAAATATCACAAATTAGCAAATATCAATACTCATAGCAATATTTCATATAAGAATAAAAATTTTCATTTTAAGGAGCTTCTATCAAGCATTTTCAATTCTCTTTTAATGAAGTTCATCCCTTCTTCATTTAGAGGTTTAGTGAAAATATATGCAAGTTGATGATTTGTGTCAATAGATTTCAATGCAACATCACTTTTTTGCACATGATCTCTTAGAAAATGATGTCTAATATCTATGTGCTTACTTCTAAAATGTTGGATGAGATTCTTTAAGAGATTAATAACACTTGTGTTATCATATTTAATAGGAATGTGATCAATTACTTTGCCAAAATCCTTTAATTATTGTTTCATCCAAAGAACTTGGGTGCAACAATAACCCACCGCTACATATTCGGCTTCTGCGATGGATAAGGCAATCGATACCTGCTTTTTACTAAACCAAGAAACTAGGCATTTACCTATAAATTGGTAAGTCCTGAAAGTGCTTTTACTATCTAATAAACTGTCTGTGTAATCCACATCTGAATACCCTATAAGGCTAAAAATGACTCCCTAGGATACCATAACCCTAAGTGATTTATGCCATGCAAGTATTTAAAAATCCTTTTAACAACATTCAAATGTGACTCTCTAGGAGAGGATTGGAACCTAGCACACATACAAACACTAAACGTGATATTTGGCCTAGAAGTAGTAAGATAAAGTAAAGATTTGATCATACCTTGATATCTCTTTTCATCTACCACCTTACCCGATTCATCCTTGTCTAGTTTGATGGTACTACTCATTAGAGTTTTAGCTACTTTGCAACCATCCATGCCAAATTTCTTTAGTATCTCCTTTGTGTACTTGGCTTGGTTGATAAAGATCCCTTCTTTGGAATGCTTGATTTGTAGACCGAGAAAAAATTTGAGCTCTCCCATCATGCTCATTTCAAATTTCCTAGCCATACACTTAGTAAAATCCTCACAAAGAGATTCATTAGTAGCACCAAAGATAATATCATCAACATAGATTTGAACAATTAATGTATCATGCTTGTGTTTTTTTAACAAATAATGTAGTGTCCACCTTTCCCTTTTCAAAATCATTTTGCAAGAGAAATGAACTAAGCCTTTCATACTAAGCTCTTGGAGCACGTTTCAATCAATATAAGGCTTTGTTCAATTTAAAAACATGGGTTGGAAAACAATGAGACTCAAAACCAACAGGTTGCTCGACATAAACTTCCTCCTGTATAATGTCATTCAAAAAGGCATTTTTCACATCCATTTGAAAAAGTTTGAAATTCATATGACATGCAAATGCTAAGAAAATCCTAATAGCCTCTAATCTTGCTACAGGGGTAAAAGTTTCATCATAGTCTATGCCTTCCTTTTAGTTATATCCCTTGGCAACTAATCTAGTTTTATTTCTAATAATGAACCTTGTTCATCTAACTTATTCCTAAATACCCACTTACAACCTATGATTGGGTGTTCTTTAGGCTTAGGGACAAGTTCTCATACCTTATTTCTCTTAAATTGGTTGAGTTATTCTTGCATAGCAAATACTCAACTCTCATCATCAATAGCCTCATCAATTGATTTTGGCTCAAGTTGAGAAACAAATGCAAGATTATTATCTAAATGATGAAGCTGAGATCTAGTACTTACACCCTTAGATGTATCACCAATGATCAAGTCTTTGGGGTGATACTTAGAAAATCTCCAATCTTTGAGTAGATCTTGGCTGGCTTTACTTGTTGTTGATGTTGATCTTTATCTACTTTTGAAAAATCAGTTTCTTCTTTATCTTTATCAACTCTTCTTGTAGAATCATCCAATTCCAGCTTTTCAAGATCACCTACAATATCATCAATAAAAATACATTTCATAAGATCAAGTTTACTAGATTCATCAAAAACAACATTATAGACTCTTCAACTACCATTGAATTTTTGTTAAAGTCTTTATTTGCTTTGCTTGTGGTGGAATAACCTAAGAAGATTCATTCATTGGTCTTGGAATAAAATTTTTCAAGATTATCCTTGGTGTTTAAAATATAGCAATTACATCCAAATACTCTTAGGTACGATATCTTAGGTTTTCTACCATTCCATAGCTCATAAGAAGTTCTATTGAGAATGAGTCTTTTAAAAACTCTATTTGAAATATAACATGCAGTGTTAATGGCTTCGACCTAAAAGTAATTTGGTAGAGAATAGTCATTGAGCATTATTCTAGCCATTTTCACCAATATTCTGTTTTTCCTCTCTACAACAACATTTTGTTGTGGTGTTCTAGGAGCTGAAAAATTGTGAACAACTCCATTCTCTAAGCAATTTCAAAAGACTCATTTTGAAATTCTTTTCCATGGTCACTTTTAATAGAAGATATGAAGTAACCTTTTTCATTTTGAACCCTCTTTGCAAAGCTTTTAAAAGCATCAAATGAATCATTTTTATGAGCTAAAAAAGATACTCAAGTAAACCTAGAGTGGTCATCTACAAGGACTAGTGCATAGTATTTTCCACCTAGGCTAGCACTTCTAGTGGGTCCTATCAAGTCCATATGGATAAGTTGAAGAAGTCTAGTTGAACTTACAACATTTTTGGCTTGGTAAGAGACATAGTGTTGCTTCCCCATTTGGCATGGACCACAT
>CATIWR010334278.1:0-18656 GCA_949677035.1 Omphalea diandra | reverse complement strand
TTTTGTTCTCGTCTGCGTTGTCGCCGTTTTTTGGCTGGCGCGCGGTCGCGCCCCCGCCCCCCCGGCCCCCCCCCCCCCCCCCCCCCCGCCCCCCCCCCCCCCCCCCCCCCCGGGCCAAAGGTATGTGAAAGGTCAGATTTATGGTATGTGTGATTAGGCCCCTCATTTCTATGGCGAGTCCTTGGGTGCCAGCTCTTCTTTAGCTGCACTGTCTTACACTGAGGACTTGCAGTGAGAGGTTGAGAGGCAAGTAGATGAAAGGATCACATCCTATCACGTCCATGTCCTTTCTGTCGATTCACGGATGTGAGCTATGAAGGATTGGTTGCACGTCGTATCCCAGTAGACTGGGATACCTCTTCCTTCTCATCTGCAAATACCTATGCCACCCACCCGGCCTCCTCCTCAGCCATCAACTACTGTTGCTCCAACTATTGCTTTTATAGTTGTTGCTGCTCCTACATCTGATCTTGATCCCTCCGACGTCGCTGATGATTTTTTCATCGATCCAGATGATGCATCAATGAATTAGTTTTATAGTTTTATTTGTATAAAAAAATTGACAATTTTATGTATACATATATATGTGTGTGTGTGTTTCTTTTTTTGTTATATTTTTTGTTGTTATATGAAATTTTAAATTCTTTTATAAAATTATAAAATTATTATCATGAATATTATAAAGTTAATATTGCAAATATTAGCATTATCATAATAAATATTATAAATATTAATATCATAAATAGTATAAAATATTAAAAATATCAAATTAATATAATAAATAGTATCAAATTAATATTATTAATATTATAAAATTAATATTAAAAATTCCAATATTAATATAATAAATATTATAAACGTTAATATCATAAACAGTATAAAATATCAAATAGTATGAAATTAATATAAAAAATATTATAATATTTAAAAGTCCCTTCAAATTTTACCTATGGATTACTAATAAATTGATAAAACAATTAAAGTAGAACTAATGGATTACCAATAACATTTTTTTTACACATATTTAATTTATCAACTCATTTTTGATGTATTACCAAATGATTTATCAACAGACTTGCTAATAAAAAATTTTATTGGTAATTCAGTCGGATGTTTGTGCTTAAATAATGATTGATATTCCACCAACAATTCATCATTATGTTTGCTGACTGATTAGATTTTTCATTGGTATATTGTTACCAACCAAAACTTTGCTGACAAATATTGACAATCGGTGTTTGGTCAGTAAATGTAGATTACTGATAGAATCAAGCCTTTGCTGATGGAAATTTCTGTTGATAAATTATTTATTTCTTATAGTGATCACTTTCCTAGTTACATATTTCATGTCAAATTTTGTCAACAGTATCAATCATTTTGCCAATTTTTGAGCTAGGGAAGGAGTTTTATGCAAAGACTTGATTGGATCAAGCTTTGAGACAACTTTGGTAGAATATGAGTTGAAAGAGTTCCTCAACTTCTTTATGGCCCAAACTAGTGCCAAGCACATCTTACCTCTCTTCATAATGGAGCAACTTTTTACTGAGGTAGTACACTATGTTCTTGTTCCCTATCTCATATTTTTTAGTTAACATTACCCCTACAAAAATCTCCTCTATTATTAGATACATAATTTGAGGCTTTCCTAGCTTTAGGGATTTCAACACTAATGGATTGGTTATGTATGCTTTGATCTTCTCAAAAGCTTTTTGACACTATTCATTCTACTTCACTAATTGGTATTTCCTCAACTGTTTGAATATTGGCTTGCAAATGAGAGGGAG
This sequence comes from Omphalea diandra, assembly GCA_949677035.1. NCBI lineage: Eukaryota > Viridiplantae > Streptophyta > Magnoliopsida > Malpighiales > Euphorbiaceae > Omphalea > Omphalea diandra. The sequence goes on along the minus strand of CATIWR010334278.1, from coordinate 16,872 downwards.
TCTTATTATTAACCACCTAATTATTGGGGGCAACTTAGAAAACCTTAAACTTCATTTGTTGTCTTAGGTGAAGGAATATCTTGAATGGCCTTTACGTTGTTCAAATCCACTTCAATGCCCTTATTGCTGAATGTATGTCTTAGTAACTTACCAGACGTAACCACGAACACACATATTTTGGGATTCAGTCTTAGCTTATATTGGTAAACTCTCTCTAGGAACTTCTCTATAGCTTCAAAATGTCCCTCTTGTGTCTCAGACTTCACCATCATACTGTCTACATACACTTCTATTTCCTTATAGATCAAGTACTGAAACAAAGTAGTTGTCATTTATTGATATGTTATTCATGCATTCTTTAATCTAAAAGACATCACTCTATAATAATACGTTCCCCACTTTATGATGAAAGCAATTTTTACCTTATTTGTGATTGCCATAAGGATCTGATTATAACTTGACAATCCATCTATGAATGAGTACATAACACATGTGTTAACACTATCCATCAACACATTAATATAGGGCTAAGGGAAGTCATCGTTAGGGTAAGCCTTATTCAAGTCTCTACAATCCACGTACATCCTCACTCTTCCATCCTTCTTCGGTAATGGTACAATATTGGCTAGCCACTTAGGGTAATCAACTACCTCTAGGAATTTGGCATTTAACTACTTCTCCACCTTTTCCTTAACCAATTAAGCCCATTTTAGTTTCATTCTTCGAATATTCTAATTTACTGGGCTCATATGTGAGTAAGTTGATATTTTATGATCGACATCCATTGGTTAACCCTTAACATATCCTCATACATCCAAGTAAATACCCCCATTTGATATTTCCTACGTAACTATTCAAATTTTTTCCATCATTCTTACATGACATCATTGGCAGTGAGCAAGATCCTCAGATTTTCCTATGTGCCAAGATTAAATGCAATGATATACACAAAATTAATATTAAATATGCTCATAAAATGATGAATGTTTTGCATACTACTATTAGGGAATACATCGCACAAGTAAGCAAAATTAATCATTCATTACTTTAAACTTTGAAATAAATACATCATCATTTTCAAAGAGGCTAGAAATAAGAACATCAAAGGTGTCAGGAAAAGTAGCTTCTTATGGTAGATTGGCAAAAGTCTTTTCAACATTAATGTTCTCTTCCTCTTTAACTTTCATCTCATCGGTTACCCTGAAAGTAGCATTTAGATTGCTAACCTGTTTAGAACTCACTTTTGTCTCAATTCTTATACCAACTATAGCCTTCACCACTTCCTCGAAATCTTGCTTCATCTTGTCATCTCCTAACCTAATCTTTATAAAATTCTGCAATAGTGCCATTCCATCTAATCTTAATCTAATCAATTTACATTTCATCAATTTCCCTAAAAGAAATATTTAGATTGTTAACCTATTCTGAAATCACTTATGTCCCAATTCCTGTACTAGCTATAGCTTTCAACACTTCCTTAAAATCCTGTTTCATCTTATCATCTCCTAACCCAATCTTTATAAAATTCTCCCATAGTGCTACCTTATTTGATCTCAGTCTGATTAATTTGCATTTCAGCATTACTTCCTACATCTTCAATGACGTTGACAATCATATTCTCAATGTCAGCTAAGCTCAACGTCGTATACATCCCTTCAGTAAATTTACACAACCCTATATATATCCATTCTAGATCCACAAAGGGCATATCTTGATTCACCAAATTAGAATACTTCTTCTTAGGGTCTTCAGCTATTGACTAAAGCTATTGGTCCAACAGATACTACTCATGTTTCTCTTTAGACATTTCCTACTTGTCATTCTCCACTTCTACAACCTATTTTCCCTTCTTTATTTTTTTATTCTCTTCTTCCTTTTCTAATGACCGTGGTAATTCTAATAGCCTATTTCTCCAACTCACATTTGAAAGAATGCCTTCTCAAGATCATCTATTTCTCCAACTCACATTTGAAAGAATGCCTTCTCAAGATCATCCATAATATCATCTATTAGTTTCTTATCTTCTTTGATAATCTCATTTTCAATCTCATTAACCACCCTCATTCTTTCATAAATAAATCAGATGAGGGTTCATACAAATCCCTCACTTTCAGCTTTGTTTTTGTTTTCACGAAAACCAATGTGGTCAGGTTAGTGTTATATAAATAAGCCCTTAAACTACAAGTGCATAGGTCATCAAGTAATAAGTGTACAAAGTATGGGTATCATTCCCATGAGGATCAAGATTTAGTACTAAGCATCTTGTTCCTTGTATTAAATATAAAAGAAGGTTTAAACTAAGAATAAAAACTAATAAACTATAAATAAAGTAATTGTAAAGAAAATAATAAATAAAAGAAATTAGTTAGGGGTTCAACTTTACTTGGTGACCTTCTAGTGGGTTCTTAGTCTTCATCTAATTGGTTTATTCATCTAGTGCTACTATCGAGTCATTGTGGTGATCAATTAATCTATTTCAAGTAGCAATTGACAAACAAAAACATGTTAAGCTATAGGTTCCGCAACTCAAAAGCTAGACATCATGCAATTGCCTTATAAAGCAAGACTGCAAGGATAACAATGATTTGTTAAGGTTTTTCAACTCACTAATAAAATAAGGGAATTGATGAAGGATGCATTTTATGAAAAACATGTCTCCTTTGTCAATTCATGGAATTAATATGATTAATGGCTAATTAATCAAACATAAAGCACTTAACAATTACTGACACAAATAATGAATAAAACCAAATGTCTTAGATTAAAGAGAAAAAAGAATATGAGTACATAAGATTCATTTACAACTCTAAAATAAAGATAATTAGCTCATAATAGAAGAAAGAGAAGAAGAAATAATCAAACTAATGATATTGAAAGCCATGGACTTTAATTCTTTAGGATCTTAAATAATTGCCTTCTTGCTTCTTTTTGCTCCTAAACCTTGATCAAATTCTTCACTTTTTGGGTGGCTATTAGATGCCTAGATTGGTTATTGTACCCCTAATTTATGGGGTTTTGCCTACTTAAATAATGATCTTAAGGTGTATAATAAGTAGAAAGCTTGGGAGATTGAAAAAGGTAAAGTTTTGAGAGCTTTAAAAATCCCATTTTTGGGTTTCCATAGGCACATGATTGTGCATTTAAGGTGTGCACTTGGATGCATTCTACCCTACTTTGTTTTCTTGGTTACAACTATGCATTTTTATGATCAACTTTTGACCCTAATGATGGTTGAATTAGCTTAAGTGCAATATAAATGTGTGGTCCTATGTCTTAGCTCTCTAATGGCTTTTGAACCACCTTATTTAGAGCTTTGTAGAGGGAGATATGTTCAAATCCTGAACAGTGCTCAAGAATTGAGAAAATGAATTATCAAGGCTTTTTTCATGCTTTTTGGCCATTCTCTCCTTTTAAAACCTATAAAACATAAACTTACTTCCTTTAATACTTTCTACATGTAAAATTAACATAATAACATCAATATTTGAAAGAAATTAGTAATGAAATATATGCAAATTATTCACCAAACAAATTCTCCTAAACTTAAACTCTTGTTTGTCCTCAAGAAAGAACTAATCCTAGTAAAATCTAATAACTCTAATGATTAAGAACAAATTCAAAGGTCTTAAGGAGAGGTTTACCTCTATGATAACCAAAATTTTCATTAACTAAGCAAATAAACTTATAACAATAACAAGTTCCTAACTAACATGTTTTATTTGCAATCATTTAACACAATAGAGCATATGTGTATGTCTTAACAACATATTTCATTCAAAATTTCAATTTTTAATCACACATAACTTAAATAAGATTCAATTTTGACTTCTTAGAAGTCACATATGGCCATAAGCAAAACTATCCCACCTATCTCCACTAATGCAGATGTTAGCATCTTAAAGATCATAAGATCTTTTAGGCTTGTAATGTAAGGCTAGGGTTAAGGCTATCAAAAAGTAGTAAAGTCCAAAACAAGAGAATTTGGCTAAGATATTAGCTATAATAATCCTATGAAGTATGATAAAACATTCCATGTGTAATGCCCATAATTGTTCTTTGAATTTTATCCATAGTACTACTTTTATTTCCCTTTAGTGGTTTGGATTTCCTTTTCTTTCTTTTGCTCTTTTTGTATTTTTCTTATCATTTTTATTTCTTTTTTAATAATTTTTTTCTTTTTTTCTGAATGATAAGAATGAATGATATACATGTGAGAAAAATATCAAAATATCAATTTGCCAACCCCTAAACTTGAATTGTTCTTTATGGTGCAAAATATAATAATAAATGGGCCTTTTTTGCAAATTCTTTAAATGTGCACATATGCATATTAATGACCCACACATACAATACATTATTTTATAACCATATCCTAACTCTATTCTTATGACAGGGGAGGTAAAAAATAATTTATGTTATATGATTATAGGGTTATGGCTTAAGGAAGGAAAGGCTAAATATTTACAAGGAGTATTTATTATGGTTCAAAAGGGTAACAAGGGATAATGCATAAAAAGTTATGGATGGGGAATAATAGGACAATCAAAGAATGCCTTTATCATTTTCTTAAAGTTTTCAAGTTATAGGATTTTGCCTCAAAAGATGTTTTAGCAAGTTCTAACCTGTGTAAAAGTGTCAACTCACTTAATACATGCGTAATTGTCAATTTCAATTTTAAAATCTATATTTTACCAGGGTGTGCTCAAATTATTCTATTATGACAACTATAAATCAAACATATTAACAAAGATTAAATCATTATGATAAGCAAATTTAGCTCAATTGATTCCAATAAGTTATCATATTCTTCATTGATTATTCAACTTTAGACCTCAAAACAATTCCTTAATCATCTAAATTATAAAATTTTAATATTGAATGCATAAATTAAACATATGAAATCCCTAATTCCCCTAAACTTAAATTCATCATTGTCCCCAATGATGTAGTGAATGCAAAATAGAGAAGAGGAATAAAGAAGGATGTTGGCCTTAGTGCACTAAAAAGGGAAGGTTGAATTGGTGGCAAATTTGGACTTTTGATTTTAGAGGAAGCACATAAATATGAAAGATTAGAGAAAAGAGAGGAGAAGAATGAACACAAGAGTTTTATAATGGTTTGGGTATTAACGAACCCTACATCTACTCCCCAATTCACTAATTAGGTATTTTCCCTAATCTCCAGTGTTTTACAAGCTCACACTCAACTTAATGTTTAAGCTCACACTAAACCTTACAAGTGTTTTCCTAAGGCTCATATTCAACCTAGTGTTTAGGCTCACACCAAACCTTACAAGTGTTTTTCTAAGGCTCACACTCAGACGATACAAGAGTTTTCTAAGGCTTACACTCAAACCGATACAAGAGTTTTTTATACAAAGGCTAGCTCTCAAACCTAACCCAAAAAGGTGTTTAAAGCTCATACCAAACTATGTACAAAGAAATAAAGAATTAAAGTTCAGAAATAACTTAGCAAGAGTTTTGGCACATATCAATGGCTATCCTCTTACATTTACATTAGTTTGGTGGAGTATTTATAGCCCACACCCACCAAAGAGACGTTACTTTAAAACTATAAACAAATCTCCAAGATGTGCTAAACATATTTAGTATTAAATGCTTGTTAGGCGAAAGTCATGGTCACTATTATTTTTTCGCAATCGCGAATTTCCAATTGTGGATGAAAACCCTATTTGTGTCTAACAGCTAGTCCACATGTCAACTTTTCACTAGTCACCTAAGAAAATATAGCCGTTATGTTCTAACCACTCTCAAAAATCGTGATCACGAGATTATCGTATCTTAAGCGCAACTGAGACCGCAAATTTCTCTTTACTAGAACCAAAGGTTCTTTAGTTGAGTCGCGACTGCAAATTCACCTACGAATTCCTTTGACCTAGCTTCATCTATTCTTAAAATAGTGTCGCGATTACGACTTCGAGAATACCGATCACAAATTTGGATGTCCTTCTAAAAGATGAAGATTTTAACTTCCATTGAAGATAACTCTTATAAACTGTAAAAACAACACTTAAAATTGACATTAGAACATTCAATCTATATTGTCAAGATCAAACTAGAGTCTTGACTTGGGTTTGAATAACCTAGTCTAACAAAGGATTACCTTAATAGATGTAAAAAGAAATAAAATTTGCAATTAAGATCAACATTAAGCAAAAACTAGGAAGACAAACCATAAAGCAAAAAGACATATAAAAATAATAATAAAAAAAGAAACATGCTAATTTAAGGTCACTAGCTTGACCCTAAAAAGTTTTCACTTTAGTTTCACCTTGGGTTTGTGATTGTCCTTCATTAGTATATGATGCATGCAATTCATTGGACTTAAATCCCATAAATTAATGATTACCCATTCTAAATATCTTTTTTTTTTCTTGACCTCTTTTCTTTTTCTTGGTTTTTGTCATTAAAGATTAAAACATATAAGGTATTTTGCTTTGTAAAATATGCATGATCATAAAAGATAAAGTAATGAGTCTAATTGATCAAAATGCAAAAGAAAAGGAGGTGTCTTTATTACCTCATCACAAATCAATCCATCAACAAGGTATAAAGAATATGGGTTAGCATCATGAAATTCAAAAGGAAAAGGATTACTTACCTTGAATTCCTTAGGGTCAGGCTTCAAGTTTTAATCAAATATTAAGAATATGATATTGAAAATATGATTATAAGTTCCCTCGAGGATGTGGTGATGGTGAGAAAGCGTAGGGTTAGGCTCTAAGTCTTAAACAAGTTGAGTCATAAGATGTGGTACTCTAAAAGAGCTTTATGAAGATTGAGCTAGGAGACAGTTAGAAGCAGCAAGGCTTTGAAAGGGTGATAAAAGCTGTGACTAATACAAAATCTAAAAAGGGAATAAATACTAAATAGGTTGGTGATTCAAATGCATCACCGGTAGCTAATGAGAATACGACTATGGAAGAAGAAAAGGCTAATGTCGAAGAGACTCCTACCAGTCTGCCAGAAGAAATAATTTTTCCTGATGCCTCTGATGTTCTTGTCTCTAGTCTCTTTGAAGACAATGATGTATTTATTTTCAAGTTCAAGTTATGAATGATGAATTTTCTTACTTATGTGATGTGTTTCCTGATTGTAGTGTGCATAATATACATCTTTTCATGAGCGTATTTAATATTAATTATATGCATTCCATTTCATTTAATCTTGGCACATAAAAAATTTCAAAAATCTTGCTCATTATTAAAGATGTCACACTAGAAGAGTAAAGGAGGTTTGAACAGTTGCTTAGGAAGTACCAGAGGGTCTTTGCTTGGACATATAAAGATATGTGTGGGTTGACCAATGGGTAATTGAACATAGGATTCCTACTTATTCACACATGAGATTGATAAAATAAAAGCTAAGAAGGATGAGACTAGAGTGGGCTCAATTGGTTAAGGAAGAGGTGATAAAACAATTGAATGCAAAGTTTCTCGGGATAGTTGATTATTCTGAATGGTTGGCTAATATAGTGTTGGTGCTAAAAAAGGATGAGAGAATTAAGACGTGTGTTGACTATAGGGACTTGAACAAGCCCTACCCTAAGGATGATTTTTCTCTACCTCACATTGATGTGTTAGTAGATAATGCTACAACGTGTATCATTTACTCCTTCATGGATGGGTTCTAAAGCTATAATCTAATCCCCATGGCTATTACTGATAAGCTAAAGATAATCTTCATCATAGAGTAAGGGATGCATTATTACAAAGTGATGCTAATTGGATTAAATAATGTAGAGGCAAAATACCAGGGATTATGATCACCGTCTTTCAAGATCTAATCCATAAATAAGTGGAAGTCTATATAGATGACATGATGATAAAGTCTAAAACAAAGGAACACTACAATAATGCACCATAATACTGATGAAATTTGTTGATGAAAGATTTTTCGTTAGCATATACCGACAGATCAGCAACGAAAGTGGTGGGCTACACATTAATAATATTACCAATGACTCGTGTCAGAATTTGAGCCCCTAGATGTCCATCAGCGATCCATCAGTAAAATGTTGAATAAAATGTAATGAAATATATTGACGAATATCTTGGTGTGACGTGACACATTTCATCGGTAATCTATCGGTAAATCTAAAATAAATCTCCTAGACAAAACCCTTCTTCTTCTTTTCCTTTTCTTCTTTTCCTCTTGCCTGATCCTCTATTTTTCTCTCTCTCCCATTACCTCCCACTAGCTCTTTCACTTGCGCCTCTACCTCCACCTTTGCCTATTCCTCCACCTCTATCGACACCTCCACCACACAACCTCAACCTCTCCTATATTCCTTCATTTGTCGTCGCCGTTGCCTACACCTCCACTACCCACCTAGATATATTCATATTTATATTTTTGTTGTTTTTATTATTTAAGAAGTAATTGGAGTTATATAATCATTTTGATTTTTTTAAAACTTTGTCAATTGCGTAAATTGTATTTGTGAATTGTATAAAAATATTAATTTAGTAAATTTGTGAATTTGGTGAATTTTATATTTCTGTAAATATATTAATAATGTGGATGTTACGTATTTATAATGTTGTAAATTTTCATAGTGAATTTTGTTCTTTATTGTCAATTTATTGCTTTGAAGAAAATGATGAGTTATGGAAATGAATTTGTTGAGTTGGCTAATTTTATTGAATGTGTGAATGTGTTGAAATTATGTAAATTTTTTAAATATATTAATTTATTTTTGTTGAATTTGTTAGTTTTATATTTTTTTCTTTTTTATTGAATTTGTGTAAATTATGTCAATTATTTTTAATTTTGTGAATTTGAATTATTTAGTGATGAAATTTTAGTTGATTTACTAAATATTTATTAATGTATTTTCATAAATTTTATTGTTATTTTATGTCAATTATATTAGTTTAATTAATTTTAGTGAATTTTTATGAATTATAAAATTTTAGTGAAAATTAATGAATTTTATTATAGAAATTTAGTTAATTAAATTAGGTTGTTATATTTTTGTTATTAAATATATTTTAAAGTTATATATATATATATATATATATATATATATATATATATATATATATATATATATATATATATTGAATTTTATTAAATTTTGTAATGAAGTAGTAATATTTATATTTTTAATGAATTTTAGTGTTATTTTAAATTTGTAATTACATTGTAATATTTTATTGAATTTGTAATTAATTTGAAATATTTATAATTTATAATGAATTTTGGTGTATGTTTTTGAATTTTTAATGAAGTTGTAATAGTTATATTTACAATGTTGTTTGCAATTAGGTTATTATATTTGTTGGGTTGCCTCTTATATTTACACTTCAAGAGGTTGGTATTTATTTTAGAAGTTTTAAAAATTTTAAAATTAGTAATAAATATATTTTAATAATTGATTATGTATTTATGCAATATGTGCATGATATATTATATAAAAAAAATTGGTTTGATACATTAAGAAATTTTTGTATGATAAAATTCAATTAAAAATGTTCAAAACATTTTAGTTAAATTCCATAAAATTTTAATTTAAATTCCTAAAAATTTCATAAAATTTTTAATAAAAATTTGTAAAATTGAATTGAATAAAAAATTCCATATTTTAATAAAATATTTTGCATAATTGCATAATATTTTCTTATATTGTAGAATTCTGTATATTTGGAATGTTTTGTAGTTTGTGGAAATGTAAGTAATAAAGAATATTTTATTTTATAGTAAATATGCTTGGATTTCCTATAAAATAATAAATATATGTGTAATCATAGATTCCCGTTTGTTGACATTCTAATTTAATTATGAGATGACACCAAATTGTTTAAAGTGGACAGTTTAAAAATGTCATTGTATGATATAACTTGTATACAATACACTTTATTATGTTGCTTCTAATTTTGGTTCATCATACCTTACATATTCTATTAGTGCATAATAAAAAATGTTTATAATATTTTTCATTTTGGTGCACTAGGAGAACTATGGGGAGATGTTGTCAAAATTTTGGCAACTGTGTGAAGTATATTTATACAGTTAAAGGTTATATATTAATGAATTTCTAAATGGATTAGGTTCACACCTTTTAGGTTTGGAGATATAAGGAGATAGTAGTACATATGAAATAAAAAAATTTGATATTTAACAGAATTTCATAGTGTGATTAATTAAACAATCATTCACAATTTTCAAGACCATATAATGAGACTATATAGAAATTGGATGTGCCATAGACTCAAGGATAGTTTATTACGACCTAAATTTTTAGAAAGTTTAAACTATTTCATTCAATTTGCAACTTTTAAACCTGAATTTATGGATGAGACCAAGATTAGATGTCCATGTAATCATAATAAGTGTTAGAATCACAATTATTTAGACCCCAACATAATCATGTTGCATTTTATTCAAAAGGGCTTTGTTCTCAGATATTACAAATGGTATATGCATGGTGAAGTGTGGGGATTTGGAACTTCAGCTGTAGTTGAACCTAAGGTTTATGTTGATAATAAAATTTATACAAAAGTTAAACCTAATGCATTCCATACTATGATAATGGATGTCAATGGATCTGGGATGAATTTGAGTGGGATGAGTGAAGCTCCAAATTTAACTTCTTAGAAGTTGTATGATATGCTAGATGCTACTAATGAGGCTTTATGGCATGGCTGTGAAACACATTCCAAGTTATCAGTCATTACTCAACTTTTGAATATCAAATCTGAGCACCACTTATTTGAAAGGTATTACAATGATATTTTACAATTGTACAATGAGTCGTTTCCTGATGATCATATGATTCTTGATATTTTCATGGCACAAAAAAGTTGATGCAAGGTTTAGGACTTCTAATTGAGAAGATTCATTATTGCAAGAATAATTGCATGTTATATTAGGGTGAAGACAATAATTTACTTTCAAGCAAGTTCTATGACTTCCTTAGATATAAGTGCATGCCTCAAGGATCAATAATGTAAAAAAAAGATATGCCATATAAGAAGATGTATTTTTTTCCTTTGATGCTGAAACTGTAAAGATTGTATGCTTCTGAAGCATTTGATAAATATATGAGATGGTATACGGAGGATGATCAGGAAGAAGGTTTGATGGAATATTGTTTAGATTCTCCAACTTGAAGGTATTTCAATCATATGAATCTGCAGTTTATGTCTGAAATTCATAATGTACATTTGGGATTATGCACTTATAGTTTTCAACCTTTTGGGCAATTGGGGTAATAATATTCTTGTTGGTTAATTATTATCACATTGTATAATTTGCATGTTCATCTTAGTTTTGGTTCCTAGACCAAACAATCCAACATAGAAATTATATGTGTTCGTATAGCCTATGATTGCATAACTGAAACATCTTTTAGGAATGTGGAGTGCAAACATATGATATCTCAAAAAAAATAAAATTTTTTAATGTGAGCAGTTTTACTCTAGACAATAAGTGATCTTCCTACTTATGGAATGCTATCTGATTGGAGTACACAAGGAATACTTGCTTATCCATATTACATGGAACATATTGATGCCTTCACGCTTCCAAATGGTGGTAAGCAATCATAGCTTGATAATACCCATAAATTCTTACCAGATGATCATCCATTTAGATGGAACCAAACTACATTTCTTAAGAATTAGACTGCTGAAGTGGGGGCTCCACTTATACGAAGAGGAATAAAGATACTAGAGGAAATCAATAGATTACGATTGATGAATGTCATTAAACTTAGGTCTGATGAGGTTAATGCGTAAATATCAAAACAAACTAGATATGAGTAGAGTAAATGCAGTATCTTATATAATTTACCTTATTGGAATACCTGTTTGATAAGGCACAATTTGGATGTTATGCACATTGAGAAGAATGTATTTAAAAATGATTTTAATATGATGATGAATATAAAAGACAAATCCAAAGATAACATAAAATCTATAAAAGTCTTAAAGTTATTCTATCGTCGTCTAGAGTTACATCAGGATAATGCAACTGAAAAATATCTGAAGGCGAAGCATATACTAGATAAGCAAAGTAAACAAGTCTTATATGAATGGTTAAAAAATATTCAATTTCTAGACAACTATGTGTCCAATATGGAACAATGTGTCAATATGCGAAAACTTAAGTTGTTTGGAATGAAAAGACATGATTTTCATGTATTTATGTAGCGATTATGCCCAATTGCTTTCCGTGAGCTATCACCTTCACAAGTGTGAAAACCACTCACAACATTGAATATGTTTTTCAAAGAACTCATTACACCTAAAATTATGGAAGAAGATATGACACATTTGAAAATTAGCAGTCCAATTATCTTGTGTAAGTTGAAACATATATTTCCTCCAAGTTTCTTTGATTCAATAGAACATTTAGTATTACATTTGGCATATGAAACAAAGCAAGTTGACCTTGTGCAATACCGATGGATGTATCCGTTTAAAAGATACATCTTTTTCATTGTGATTTGAAAGATACATTTTTCATTGTGAAGAATTTCAATTTTGTTTACATTATTTATTTCATTTATAAATGCTCGTATCTCATGTGTATCTTATAGATTTCTTAAACTTTTAAAGAATAATATGAAGAATAAATCTCAGATTGAATGTTCTATTTATAATACATATTTAGTTAAGGAAGCTTCATCATTTTGCTCTTATTATTTTGAACTGCATGTGTATATAAGGCACATAAGAGTACCTCAAAATGATGATAGTGGAAACACTAAATCAAGTAATATACCTATCAATCTATCAATATTCACTCATCCATGTAGACAAATTAGGAGACCTAAAAGTAGAATGTTAATTGATGAAGAATATCATGCTATTCAAACATATAGCCTTCTCAATTGTTACGAAGTAACATAATATGTCGAGTAAGTTATAATAATACTTAAACTCATAACTTTATACTTGTGTAAATAATGACATACTAATATGTTGGTCTAAATTGGTCAAACCTAGGATAAAGCTCTTTTTTGACCTTGACAATGTAGATTGATAAGTTCTAACATCATTTTTAAGTGTTAATTTTGTAGTTTTTTAAGATAGGTTTACATTATTGTGAAAGGCATTCTAATTCGTAGTCAAGAACCTATAATTCGCGATCATGACATTGCAATAGAAATGGATGAAGTTGAACCAGATCAATTAGTAGAGCAAATCGCAGCAGCGACCTTACCAAGAAAGACATGAAGTTCAAACAGTCGAATTCGCGATGACCATGGCATTGGTAGTCTCGACTGCGACATACCAGTCATGATCACAAAATTAGTCTGACAGATATTTAATGTAAAATCTGCCTAACTTGCCTTAGAGATTTAAACATAGTTTCTTTATAGCATCTCTTTGGTGATTATTACCTATAAATACTCTACTAAACATATATGAATGTAAGAGAATAACATTGAATATAACCAAACTCTTGTAATTTTATTCTCAACCTTTAATTCTTTGTATGTGAGTTGATATTGTTGGGTGTGAGCATTCAACATCATTGTAATTGGGTTTGAGAGTTAGCCTCGTTGTAAATCTCTTATAATAGGGTAAGTGTGAGCCTTTTTGGAAAACATTAGAGAGGTTTTTGTGTGTCTTAAAACACAAGTTGTAAGGTTGTGTGTAAACCATAAAACACAAAATGTACAAGTTTGGTGTGAGCTTGGAAACACCATTTAGTGAGAGTAGAACACCCAATTATGAAGAATTGGACAGTGAACATAGGGTTCATTAACACCCGAACCACTATAAAATATTATGTCCACCTCTTCTCTTACTCTTATAATCTCCAAATTCATTATCTTCCTTCCAAATTTTTAAATTCCCACCAATTCAACTCCTCCTTTTAGGTGTTCAAAGGTTAACATAATATTATATTTTGTAAATTTTTATGAAGTTTATACATTGTCGTGTTGAAGTAAAATTTTCCTAATATATTGACATTTAAGTTGGATAAGAAGTTGAAGCTAAAATTTCAATTTTGGTTCGAATCATATGTAAGTATACACAAAATATTAATAAAACTATAAGTTCTAAAAATATATAATTTTTTCACCAAGTTATCTAATTAGTTTTTACTATATATTATAGGCAAATGATCCTACAAATGGAATCACGAATCAATTTATTGTTGATCTTGCCAAAGGACCATTACAAAGTGTAACTATGTATCTTACTTACTTTGTTAATGGGTACAAGTTTCACATTGAAAAATATGGTTCAAATAGGGCATTAATCAATAGCGGAGTCAATTTCAACTATAGTGAAAAATGCTTATGACTATTATGGTCAATTTATCGAGGTGCTAAAGTTGGAGTATTTGACACTTCTAATAAAATATTCTTTTGTTTGAGTATGAATGGTTTGATCCAATGCCAAATATTAGAATGAAAGTGCATGAACATTATAATATGGTTGAAATCAACCATAAGTGCATATTTATAAATATGAACCATTTACAATAGGGATGCAAGCTTGCCAAGTTTATTATGTTCCTTATCCTAGTTTACATTGGGATAAAGTAGATTGGTGGGCAATATGCAAAATAAAAGTTGGATCATTTGTTGAAATAAATGATGAAGCTATTATTAAGACATCGTCTCAAGGTTTGTTTCAGGAGGATATTGATAATTTGCCTATTATTTATAATATTGAGAATGAGCCACCGAAAAGTTTAAATTATCCAAACGAATCATTCATAAATTTAGATGACAAAAATGAAGATCTTCAGTAAGAAAATGAAACAGAGCTACTATCAGAATCTAAATCACCAAACGATTTAATTTATAAAAATGATATAGAGTATGATAATTTTGAGTAAGTCAAATGTCTATTTGTATTTTTTTTCCTTTTATAGATGAATGTACACTTTGGAATTATATTTTTAATATGTCAATATATTATTATTAGATATATAATTGCAAATAAATTTGGATCACATGATGGATACGTGACAATTCGGGTACACCTACTTGAGGTAGTATGCCGAGTAGAGGACGTACTCGCGATCACAGGTCATCTATGCTATACTTCAACCTTCTAGATCAGTTGCTTCCATACTTGGATTGTCGTCCCTTGCAACCCCACCTACTTTTTCGATGTTATATCTAAAGTTGTCATCTTCTGCTCCACCAGCTTCATCCTCTAGTACAGCTGCTCCATTTATGTCCACTACACCATCATATCATGTCCCATCTAAAGGTCCTATGAAACCATCCGAACAAGATGATGAGTACACTATTCCAGCTCCAGAGTTATGCCATTAGATTACTCTGTAGCATGGGAGGTATGCAAAAATTTTTCTTGTATTTTATTTATTTATTTGTCTATTTATTTTTATGAAACTAGTTATATTTTATTTTATTTTTTTTTAGTTTGCATCCATCTGATATGATCTTGTGTGCATGTCATAAGATATTAAAGTAGAAGATTCATACCAATGGCTACACATCGAAGGAGGTCCCACAGTTCATGAAGACCTTCTATTGGAAGGAGTTCAAGGTATGTTGCTTTGAAGTTTATTGATAAATATTTATTAATTTATCAATTTAATTTCATTTATGTTCTAATTTTTTTATCTTTATTGTTACAAAAGAAATTTTAGTGGGACTAGGTGATTGATGCCTTAGTGCAAACAACCTTCATTAAGAATGTTGCATTATGATACAAAGATATGCTTCATGACCTGAAGCATAAGGGCAAGGAGACCTAGGTGCCTAATGAGGGCTGGGACCACTGATAGTCACAATGGGGTTCTTCGCATTATTTGACTGGTTCTTGCCAAGCTAACTTGAACATGACGCCTGAGAAAGGAGGTCTTGGCTCAGGTCATTATAGGCACACAAAGGGGTCCATTACCCATGTTGAGCATGATAGACGATTAGTAATTACCTTATATCACTCTTTCAAATTACTTTTATTAAGTTTTTTGATATAGGATTTTTTATTTCTTTATAACATGCATGATAGCTAGGACATGACGTTCTGCCAGTCAATGTCTTCATGTATACACACACGAAGCAATATGACATGCAAACATTTGTTGATGCATGCTCTAGGAATGCTAATTAAGTTATGATATATTTATCAATTAAATAAGCATTTTTATTTGTTATCTTATTTATTAGTACTAATACTTTATAAAAATATAGGAAAACATCGATAGACAATGTCTACACATGTCACAGCCAGCACCTAGATCTACTAAGCCTCGTCAAGTGGATAAGCACGAGGTCTTCTTGTTAGTGGTGGATGGGCGGGTCAAGGGGTATATTTATGGTATGGGTGATTCTAGTGTCACTCACTTCTATGGTGATTTTGGCATTATATCTTCCTTTACCCCACCTCCATTAGTAGAGGACTTGTAGTGAAAGGTGGACAATTGAGTCAATGAGAGGATTACGCATATTACTCACATGTCCAGTCTGTTGATGCTCAAATGTGTTCCATGGAGGAGTGGTTGTTCGTCGTGTCTTAGTAAACTTGGATATGTCTTCCCTCTTAGGTACGGACACCTATGCCTATTGTTTCGACCTCTGTTACTACCACTGCCACTTATGTTCCTCCAGTTCAGGCAATTATCGATGTTCGCACTACTGATCCTACATCTTCTGCTTCTTTTGGTCATGGTGTTGCTTCTGCTTCTTCTAGTCATGATGTTGCTGCATTAGATGCTGATGATTTCATGTTAGATCAGGATTATCGGACAGATGGTTGTTAGTTTTATATTCATTTGTATTTTTGACTATTTGTTATACATACATATATATATATATATATATATATATATATATATATATATATATATATATATATATATTATTATATTATAATTTGTTATATTATTAGATTTTGTTGATATATATATA
>CATIWR010334261.1:0-38102 GCA_949677035.1 Omphalea diandra | reverse complement strand
AATGTCATTATCATGCTTCTACCAATCGTATGACTAAATGATCATTTATCCAATACATATGTTTATATGGGATTTCATATCATTTATGCAATGAATATGTTCATGTGGTAATGCCAATAAATGTGGATAGGGATGTTACACTTTGCCTTTCCTATATGTTGTTTATTATAAGTATCTTCACTTCTCATTTGAAAATCTATATGTTGTTTTCCTTTTAGATTTTCCTACGTTAATACATATCCAATATTGTTTACATAATATGATTACTATTATTTAGATCACACAAAAGCAAATACAAGACTTTTACATTATTCTCATCTTGGTCACTTTCATCACTAGTCTCTAACAACTTTAAATCAACTTATCAATATCTATATTGGAACATGCAGGATTAATTACTTAGAATTTCGAAGGTTGGGATAATGTTTACACAATTTATTCATGGTTCTCCAACTCAAGTGATCATGGACAAGTTGTTGCATAACCACTTGCATCCACTTATGCAATGAATATATAGTCATTAAGCATCTAATTACTTTTCTACAAATAAATACAACATACGCCTACATAATATCATCATGTCATGAAAAAAATATAACATTTGAAATCAAAGACACTCACATCCGATGTTCATTTGATAGTGTATGGATTTCGATTAAGTGATGTTTTCTTTTATAACTTAGATCATGTCTCAACTTTTTGCTTCTTTGTATTGATCTACAGTTACCATAAATTTAATTATACATCATATCAAATTTGACCATATATTTACATTATTTAATGTTAAAGCATTAAAATACTCATAGGTAATTTTTCAAATCTTTTTGCAGTAGGTTTTGCATTTTTAGTAATGGCATCATTTGGTCTTATGCAATTTTTTCTATTATGTCCAACTTCACAATATGTATTATAATGCACTATAATGCCCCTCTTTGACACCCTATTATTTCTTGCAACATTCTCTAGCTCTTCTTCTTCAAGTCTTCTCATTTTGGCCTTTTTACCCTTCTTCTTGGGTTAAGGTTTAGGTAGAGGTCTTAATGGGGCTTTAACATTTCTAGGCCAAACTTTAAATTCATTAGTAGGGTTGATACAATATAAGCAGACATTCAGAAAGTTTTTTTACACTATAATACTTATCAACATAATCCTACAGGTGCTCGCTATTCATTTCTAGAGTATTACAAGCATGAGCACATGGGATGCTTATGAGATCCCATCTTCTACTACTACATGACCTTTCAATTTTAAATAACATTGCCATGTATGCCTCATTATTTGGCACTTATTACCTAAAGACCATATAGATGTGTACATGCTACGGAAGTTCTTAATTTTATCTAACCATTTTTAGAATCTTGGGCTATAAAAGTTGTTTCACCTTTATAATGAGTTTCTTCATAATTTTGAACCTCCTCACAAGTTTTGTTCTCATAATCTCTAACATACTTATCACCCTCTTATCCCTTGGTTCTAAAATATAATAATTGGAACACTCATAAGTATTGTTTAGTAATAGATCACATTTGGACTGAGTCATGAAATGTGACCTTATTAATAAATGAGGTTCTTTTGCACTTAACCGCTTATATGCAGCTTCATTCTTCTCTATAACTTTCTCCATTGCACTTATAAATTTCTACACATATGGAGCTCTTACACAATTCCATACTAAGTCCTTCAACTCCTCCTCTTTGAACTTTTTTCTAAAATTTGTGTTTAAATGTGTAACACAATTTTGTTCTCAAATATTGTAAAAAATTCACCCAATGTTGGGATCAAATCTTGTGTATTATCAAACATTAAATAATAGTCACTCTATCAAATATTTTAAAGACCTAAAATAATAAAAAAAATAATTGGATGCTTATTTATCTAACATAATGGTCTAGTTTTATAGGTCTTTTTGTCTACCAAGATCTTATCCTAGCAAGCACAAAAATCACCTCCATGACTCTTTATTTTCCTTATTGCATATAGCACAAGCTAGTGGGAATATGCAATCATTTGCATTAATCCCTATTATTGATCGCAACTAACCTTTATACATGCCCTTGAGAAAGCAACCATCTACTTTAAGTAAAAGCCTACAACCTAACTTAAAGGCTTCCTTCAATGCGTATAAACACACAAACACACCCCCTTTAAACACACACTCATCATCCTAAAACTCAACAGTATTATCAGGATTTGACTTAGGCAATTCTAACTTATAATTTCTCCATCTACCTATTTGGTCCTTCTTATCCTTGCCAATCAACTTTTAAACTAATGCCATTGCCCTTCATGCCTTTGTCTAACTCACATTTATTTGATAATTATCATTCATAGTTTGAATAAAACCTTTTAAATTCGAATAAAGGTCAGTTATGAATGTCTATAAGTACCTAAATAACAAGCCATTTGGAAGTGACATGAAAATTATTGTGGTCTTTAGCACAAGTGTGTGTGTCACGTTTCCTATCTTAATTTGAACTATTTTTTGTATCATCATACATGACACTTGATTATAAATACTATCCATAACCCTTTGCACAAATTGCAACATACCTAAATTTATCATTTGGATTAAATTTAACTTACCTAGACAATATAAACCATTGCCTAACAACCCTTTTAAACTATTCAAATGATTTAAAATTCATCCAAATTGTTGAAATGGAATTGCACATATCCCTTTCATCCTCAAATTTTGGATATCTTATTTTCCTAGCATTACTATCTCGATCACTACTAATGTTTGTTTGATGCACTCAAGATTTCATCAGAAGGTCAAGAAGTAATTCATCCTCATCTAGTTCTCCTACATTCTTATTTATCACTAGTTTTTCAAGTTTTCCTTTATTAAGAACCTTATCTCTCTCAACCTCTTTATCTACATATTTCTCAATAAATCATCATCCCCATCCTTAAAATCATAATCACTGTCATGAAACTTTGTTTTAGGGTTTTCATACTCATAGTCACTATCATTAATGCCACCACAATCATTGTTAGCTATATCTGTGGAACCTGTATTAACCTTGAGTCTTTTCATGTTTTCTCTAACCTCCATGTTAATGGTTTCAATTATATATATATATATATATATATATATATATATATATATATATATATATATATATATATATATATATATATATATTAGTAGTCTTCCTTAATGTTTGATCAATTTGCACATTTACATTCTTTTTAGGTGCATTGACATACATAACCATGGTTTTAAGGTATATTGCATATAATTTCATTACTAAAACTTTATTATTAGTAGTCAAACCTACAAGACCTTTGTTATATTCCTCTTTTAGCATTTTCCACTTATATTTTAAATGCTTAGTCAAACCACACTTTTTACCCATCTGTCTAACTTCCAAAAGTGACAATCTTTTAACACTATAATAGTCAACGCTACTACCCTATTATTATACCATACCACAATAGTCAGAGTATGCTACTACCCTAACACTATACACTCCCTCCCCCTCGCTCCCAATCATATATACCCTCCTATAATGCATATGAATTGTAAAATATTCATCATTTGTACTTACACATGAAAACAACAATGATAAACAAATTAACATTTTGAATCCAACAATCAAATATGAAATTTAATATAAAAAAACATAATCCAACCTTTTACATGCAATAAATTAGACATTGGCAGAGTACTAAAATAATATATCCCAATCCAACTTAAAAGGTAACAAAATGGAATTAATAGGCTCAATAACAACATATGATTGAATAACTCACAATCAAAACTAGGGAAAATCAAAAATAAAATACTTACCATAACAAAGAGCTTCTTCATCAGTAGGCCTTTTATTTCAATCAATATCATCAGTAATAAATCTTCTTTTAAACTCAAATTTCCTAAAATATGGAAAAAAAATGCACGTTCCATAATTCATAATTCTTTAATTTCTATTACTATAAAATCTATCTTCTTTTCTTATATACTAATCTCTAAAATGAAGTGCCAATCATAATATAGAAATTCCACCCAGACAATTTTCTCTTATCAAAGGGGTTAGATGAAACTCAATGGAATGAGGAAAAGTAAACAAAAAAAATTGATGAAAAAAAATTATAGAAGAGGCATATTGGGTCTTTAATAAGAAATTCATGGTAATTGAAGAGTCAATGAATGTTTTTTATTAATCCTTATAGGTGAGTTTGAAAAATTTGAGATTAATCCCAACTCAAAAGGATAAGGAAGTTAGAAAGGAGAATCTACAAGAAGTTGAAGCTTAACCTCAATAAGAGGAGAATTAACCCCCAAGAGCCATCCAAAGAATTGAGGTACCTCAAGAGCCATCCAAATGAGTTTGTCATTGGAGAAACTTCAAAGGGTGTAAGAACTAGATCTCAATTTAAGGCCATTGATAATAATCTTGCTTTTGTTTCTAAAATTAAGAAAAAAAATCATTAATGAGGCTCTTGATGATGAGTGTTAGATGATTGTTGTGCAAGAAAAACTTAATCAATTTGACAAAAAATAAAGTTTAGGAACTTGTTTCTAAACACAAAGATCATTTGGTGGTTGGATGTAAATGGGCTTATCAAAACAAAGTGGATGAGCAAGGTTATGTCATGAGAAACAATGCTAGATTGGTTGCCAAATAGTACATCCAAGAGGAAGACATAGATTATAATAAAACCTTTTCTCATGTAATAGGATAATAGGCTATCAGGATTTTACTTACATTTGTTTGCCAAATGAATTGTTTTAAATAGATCTCAGAAGTTCATTTTTCAATGAATACATTAAGGAGGAAGTTTATGTTGAACAATCTTTGGTTCTGAGCATTATGAGTTTTCAAATCATATTCTTAAATTAACTACAAGAGCTTGGTATGAAAGACTTAGTTCATTTCTTTTGAAAATTGATTTTGAAAAAAGCAAAGCTGACATAACACTTTTTATAAAAAAAAGACATAATGGTGACGTGCTCATTGTTCAAATTTATATCAATGATATTATTTTCGATGTTACTAATGCTTTTTTTTGTGAAGAATTTGCTAAGTGTATGACTAGGGAATTTGAAGTGAGTATGATGGGTGAGCTCAAGTTCTTCCTTGGTCAACAAATCAAGCAATGCAAAGAGAGGATCTTCATCAACCAATCCAAGTACATCAAGGAGATTCTTAAGAAGTTCGGAATGGATGGTTGCAAAAGTGATACGACACCAATGAGTTCATCAAGAAAGCTTGACAAGGATCAATCAGGTAAGACTATTATTAAGAAAAGATATAGAAGTATGATTGGCTTACTTTTTTATCTTACCGTTTCTAGACCTGATATCATGTATAATGTTTATCTTTGTGCTAAATTTCAATCTTGTCCTAAGAAATCTTATTTGAATGTCATGAAAAGAATTTTAAAATACTTACAAAGCACATTTCATTTAGGCTTATAGTATCCTAAGTGCACTTGATTTGACATAATAGATTTTTCTGATGTAGATTATGCCAATAACTTATTAAATAAAAAAAGCACTATCAAAACTTGTTAATTCACTGGTGAGTGCTTAGTTTCTTAATTTAGCAAGAAATAAGTTTTGGTTGCCTTATACATCGTCAAACTAAAATATGTAGCAATGGATTATTATTGCACCCAAATACTTTGGATGAAGCCACAATTAAAGGATTATGTTAAATTTATTGATCAAATCCGATCAAATGTGACAATGCAATTGCAATCAATCTTTCAAAGAATCTTATCCATCATTTTAGGAGCAAATATATAGATATTAGGCAGGGTTTCTCGAGAGATCATGCGCAAAATAGTGTTGTTGTATTAGAATTTATTGATACAACTTACCAATTAGTCAATGTATTTATAAAACCCTTAATAAGGAGAGATTAAATTTCATTAAAAGGAAATTAGGGATGCTTAATGGGAGCTACCTAAGTTAAAAAATTTTCAAAGGTTGTTTTTCATTTACATTGAATGATATTTGATCTATGTTTGCTATATGTATGTTGTTATATTTAATGATTTGATTGAATATGTAAAAAATTGAATGATTGATTCATTTACGTATGAGTTTTATTATGTGCAAATTAATCATTTAAACAATAATTTGATCATTTCTCATAAGGCCAACTATAAAAATTCATGTTTTCTCTTCATTTTCTAAAATAACATCAAAGTTGCAACCACAAAAACATGATCATGATATATCAAATCTCTTATTGTTAAGAACAATTTCAAATATCACAATCACAATAGTTTCTTTATGCTTGCAACTTTTGAAATTTTCTTACCAATAGCAAAAGAGCATTCGTGACATTTGAATCTCTAAGTGACCATTAGACACAATTTTGTAATTCGTGGTCACTATCGGGGTTTCACGATTGCAACCTTCAAATCCTATAAAAAAAAAATATTACTATTGTGCAATGGTCAATTTTGGGTTTAAATGCATTTTCTGTTGTTTTAACCTTTCTTGCCTATTTAAACCCCCTAAGCCCCTCCACTCATTTTTTCTGCCTTTAGTCCTCTCTAAAGTCTTAAAAACTCTAATTTTCCTTATTCTTTTCATCTCTTCTTTCTCTCTTCATCTACTTTTCCTTATTCCTCATGGCCTTCAAACAAAGACCAACTAGAGAAGCCAAAGAGACGACCCTCATGACACCTTAACTTCCTTAACTAAGACCTCCGGACCTTATGAAAGGCATAACCCTAAAAGAAAAATAAAAGTATGACCTCATCAAAGACAAGATCATAGTGCCAAACAAAGTCCATAACATGTTTACTCTTGAGACCTTAAGGTTTAAAGACACCATAATGGGCTACATCTACAGTTTACAATAGGAGAAGTTTATCTTTATGGAAGAAGGCTATGAGGAACACACCAAGGAGTTCTTAGCAACTATAGAGATAGAAATGAGAACAAACAATCCAATGAGTTGCTATAGGATTTAATTTCAATTCTTTGACAATGAATATGGGTTACGACTTGATGAGGTGGCCAACCTAATTCGATTACAAAAGATTAGAGCATGGAATCCCATAGATCTTCACATGAGCTATAATGAATTTTGAAGGGAGATTTTGATGGAATCATGACATGATGTAAAGAACTCCCTAGTTAAACACATCAAAGCCCTCCTTATTTATATCCTCTGTAAGATAGTCCCATTCTCCATCAATGCTAAAGGAGATAGTAACGAGAAGGTAAATTAAAAAGATTTGTCTTTTTCCTCTTTGGTCTTTTTAAAAAATAACCAATGCAAATCTCTAGATACCGCATTGATTAATTCACCCATTTGGCCAAATTTAGATCTAGCAAAATTTGCCAAATTTAGATCTAGCAAAATTTTTCTTTCTTCTCACATCAACCTTATTATAAAACATATGGGTGCCTTTCACCCTATAAATAAAGCTTTTCTAAAAACTTCTTATACTAGTGAGACCAGCCTCATAAACCTCAATTACATGATTATTGCCAAGTGTGTCAAGGCAAATACATATATCTCTTTGAGGCACATAGGATTAGAGTTCAAAATAAGGTTAAAAGTAATAAGAGGTTGAGGATGACCATTCAAAAGGAACTAAGTGAGGAACTCCCACTCAAGATGAACAAACCACTCAACCTTCTACATCTTCTTCCCAAAAAACTTTGGAGTCTCTTGAATGAAAAATGGATAAATTATTGAGGAAATTTAACCTCTTAGGTTACTTACAAAGTGACATTGTGGAAATCCATAAGAAATTGGAGATTTCTTAATGCTGCCCCCAAGATTAGGATGACATAAGTGATGAGGAAAAGCGATTTTCATTATCTTATAGTTTCTCTTATTTATTTTGTTTATTTTTCTTTTATGTAGTTAGGCTAAACATTGTAATGATCATAATTCCTTTTTAATGAAATGCAAATTTTATTTCTTTTAATCCTTATTGTCTTCATATGATTGATCTTCATTATCTTCTTATATGCCCTTTGATTATTAGATGATTACTAGGCTTGTGATTACTGTCTTGATTGTGTTCAAACCTAATAAGGAACCCATTAGGAGACCCGTCCTATGAACTCTTATATAAATTATTACTTTGCCTAAGAAAGTTTAGAAAACAAATTATTAATCAAAAGATTAGAACCCTAAGGAAACTAAGTCCTTAAAACCCCAATCTTCAAGACACCACCAAGGTTGATCACTCCTTTGATAAGTTTAATTTTTTATTCTACTAAGAACCCAAGAAAGCAAAACATAAACTTGCCAAAACTCAATAATATTGATTAAAGATTAATTTTGTAATTTGTAATACGAGGTTATAGCTTATATAGAGCCTTACAAAAAGAAGTTTTCCTACATAGAAAAGGTTTTGAATTCCTAAACAAAGTCATATCTAAGTAGGAAATATATTCTAAACAAGATACTAAAAAGTAAGCAAAAAACCTCAAAAATTGACTATCAACAACAAGAATCCTGAATTGCAGCACGAGACGCATGGTTGTGTGTTGGTGCGATCCTGACAACTTGCAGCTTTCTTCTCGAGGCTTCTCTCCCATGCAATTAAGGTATAAAGAACTTGATTTTGACTTGAATAAGATCTTTTAATTTCCTCTTGTAATTCCATGACCAATCCTTGCAAAATTTCTTTCATTTTTTAGTATTTGTCTTAGTCATAAGGTGCCCAATTCCTTGCAATGGATCTTGAAAATATTTGCTAGTACTTTGATCTCCAATAATATCCCTCTTTAAGCATGCTCTTGACCTTAGTCCTTTGATATTGACTGAATCCTCATGGTGGGTGCTAACTAGGATCATATCAAAATCCCTTATTCTTTTTTATCTTAACAAAGGGGCAGAGAAATCTATGACAAAGTAAATAAAATATTAATACATTAAGGGAGAGCTAAAATTGAGGGGAATTTCATTTTTTTATTTACACTTTTTATGCTCAAAATAATATTATGTGTAAACTTAATATAACTTGTTTTCCTTCACAAAATCTATCCAAATTGTCAAAACAAAAAAAGAAGAGATGTTGACCCAAGTTAGGCAATAAACTTGGTTAAACTCTATTTTTCCTTTTGATAATTAGATTAATGGCTACTAACATATTTATCGAGTGTTGATTTTATAGGAAAAATGTTTAGAATATGTTAGAATATCAAAAAATGTAAAATCTCCAAGTGCATAGATTGAACCTGTAAATCAGAACTAAGATAGGCATATTGGACCCAAGAAAGCCAGATTGTGATTGCGACCCAGGATCTCCAAGTGACAAAATCAGGTAAGCTAGTTCGCGTTCAACGACACACAAGTAATTTGCAACACAAAATGTCAATAGTGACCAAGAATTGTGAATTCGCAACCACGACCTTTATAATATAAAAAAACATCACAACAGGCAAATCAAAAAATCTAATGGAAGAGAGCCACATATCAATTAGCCATTAGACACATTCAAAAAAATGACCATGAAAAAGAAACACTAATCATGAAAAGCAATTCATGATTACAATTGAGACATCACCACCGCAAAATTCTTCTAGCAAACATTAAATGCAAGATTTCTTAGTATAAAGTTGGAGTTTTGTACATATTTTGTTAGTAACGACTATTTGATAAATACCGCACCAAATGGCTTTCAATACAAGAGAATGGACTTTGTTATAGTCGAACTCTTATAAATTTCTTTCTCAAAACCTCAAACATTAAATTTCTTATACTTTGGTTATTGTATTGCTTTGATTGTTGTTGTAAGGATAGGTGTGAGCATTAAACACTTATGCTTTAAGTTTGAGAGTGATCCTAGGTTGAAAAACTCTTATAAGGTTCTATGTTAACCATAAACACAAGTTGAAATTGGATTAGTTATGAGCCTAAACGCTAAATCAGGAAGTGAGTTTGTTAAACTCCTTATATAGTTTGAGTGTTACTAAAATTTCAATTTGATAATTAGAGAGTGGATGTAGGATTTATTAATACTCAAACCATTATAAAATCTTTATATGTTATCTTTTTTCTTCCTCCCTTTCATTTTTTGATTACTCTATCTCACCAAAAATTTTAATTTACCACCAATTCAAACCCCCTTTTTAGTGTCTAAGAGCTAATAAAATGGAATTAATAGGCCTAACAATAAAATTTGATTAACTCACAATCATAACTAAAGAAAATAAAAAAAAAAAAATACTTACCATAACAAGAATTCATCAGTAGCTCTCTAATTTCAATCCATATTATCAGTATTAAATCTTCTTTTAAACCCAAATTTCCCAAAATATGGACAAAAATGCACTTTTCCTAATTTGAAATCATAATTCTTTAATTTATTTTACTATAATGTTTATCTTTCTTTTTTTACATCCTAATCTACCCAAACAATTTGTCTTTATCAAAAGGTTGGATGAAATCAATGAAAAGGAAAAAAAAGTAAAAAAAAAAATTAATGAAAAGGGAACAACAGAAAAGGGGCACATGAAACAAAATAGAAGGGAAGCTGAGGTGTGGCGGGTCTCATGATGGCTTCTCAGTATGGGATCCAAATCTTTTGAGATGATTGAAATTATGAGTCTCTCGCCAGATGAGTCGATGTGATGTCCTTATCAATTTTACGAGAAATTTGATATGTAAACCTCCATAGAGTATATTGATAATATTTTAGTGACTACATTAATGAAAAAAATTATTATCTTTTGGACCATCATAGAGTTCAAATCTTAATTCAGTGACTATGGTTGTAAATTACCATATATATACTCTTTTTAACTTCTCTTCTCACTTTATTTTTTTTTAAAAAAAAAATATTCATATAATGTCTAAAAAAAAATATGATTCAAATATGTAATGAGAGTTTTAGTGGATCATTATTATAACTCAAGAATAGTGAGATCTATTAAATCCTAGATCTTCTAAATTTATACCAACGTGATGGTTTTTTCTTTTTTTTTTTGGGATAGTGATGGATGAAAAATTGCTTATTTATACAAATGTTAAATCAAATTCAGATACCTAACATTTTATTATTTAATATTTATCCACTGTTTTTCATTAAAAAAAATTCACGATGGATAGAGGATCTTCAAACATATGTATATGTGATTTTCTACAAATGCCAAAAGGGAAAAAAAAAAAAATCCAAACACAAAATCTAAAACTTGATACAAGGAAAATGACATGTGCATTCATCGGTTTTGCCATAAGATCTTCAGGAGTGTGTCGATGATCTGGTAGCATACAGATAGGTTTGCCCAAGAATTTTATTACTGAAGAATCATTAAACTAATAATATTTTATTAATAAAATATTAACTCAGTAATTAAATTGATTGAGTCTTAAAAATATTCTCTTAATAAGTGTTAAAAAGAAAAGATATGAAAAATACTTAGTTAAAATATAAAAATTAATAGTATTTATTGCGATAAAAATATAAAATAATTACTATAAACTCCTCCAGCATGTTCTTCATGTGGCTGAAATGAAATCTTTAATAAATTTAATTTAAAAAGGGAGAAAAAGATGGGTTCCAGTTATCCATATGCAGTCGAGTCCAAGAAGTTAAGCGACAATGCATATTCTCAGATTCGTGCAAATTGCTACTACGCCACGTCCAATGGTTATTGATCACGTAGACGTTGCCACTCACCTGGCTACAAATTTTTATTTTCGCAAACTGTGTACCCCATTGGTTCCAAACATACACGTGGTAGCTTTTCTATGGTGTTTCAAGCACCCCCGCTTGCTTAGCTTTCTTCCTCATAGATGCGCAAAGGCTGGTGTCAGACCTTTATATATATATATATATATATATATAATTTGGATTTCAAAAAGCATACTTTTAGAAGCGAACTTACTAATATTAGGGTCAAAATTAACAATGGCATATTTTATCGTTTTAATTTTACCTTCCAATTAAAGCCATATTTGGATTGGAAGTTATTAAATCCATAATTTAAAATTAATAAGCTTTCTAAAAGTTATGAATTTGTAAAATCTCATTTATTGATTATATGGGTATCTTCGTAATTGAAAAATATAGTTGAAAAATCCATTATTCATTAAACAGGTGCATTTTATAAAATTTTATCTCTTATGAAATATTTAAAATCTCTTATTTTGAATGATTATGGTAAATGATAAATTTTAAACAATTCACAGATTTTGACTAATTTTTTGTTAATCAAACAATAAATAAATAAATTTAAAAATTCTTTAAAATATTTCATCTAAATTTTTTCAATCAAATGCTACGTAAATATGGATTGATTTGATTGATTTGATTAATTAAACAATAAGGTAAGAATTTAACAAATTGATCTATCAGATAATTCAATCATAAAAATATAAATTATAATAAGTAAATTAAATGTGATGGTTTCTGACTTGATTTGAATCTATTTGAAAAAATAAACTATTAGAATCTGATTTGATTTGAGAAATTTTTGAAACAAACTTAAAAATTTACATTATAAATTGGTATAACGGCAATTTAAATTCAAATATTTACGAGTCAGTGTAATTCTAGCTTAAACTTTAAAAATTATCAAAATATATCAAAAATCGAGTACATTATTGGTCCAACTCATGTATTCATGATGCAAGTTTTGATAAAATTTGTATTAGAAAATGATAAAATTTGATTGATACACCTTTAATATTTATACATTTTATGATTTTGGTCTACTATACTATTATTAATTTTGATCAAAACACATGTTAGACAAATGTTATACTCAATTTTCATGATTTTTGGCCTGTTTTGACAACTTTTAAAATTTGGACCAAAATTACATTAACACACAAAAATTTGAATTTAAATTACAGTTAAGTCTTATAAATTCAATCTAATTTATCTATAATGAGTAGTGATATAATTTGAATTTATCCAAAAAAAATTAAATTTTATCCGGTTTGGCCTATTTCTCATCTCTAGTAGAAACATATGTCAACCTCATAATATGTATAGAATATTCGTAGTCTCTATCATTAATCTGGAGGATGTAGTGTTGGCTAAACTTGTTATATAAACAATATATCCGATCCATATGAATAGACCAAAAATATGAACATTGGAGGATGATACACGAAATTTGCTTGAAAGAGAAGCCTCTTCATGATTAATTGGCTATCTTATAAGCCACGCATAAAATCATGCATCTCATCCAGTCTACTACTAAAATTCACAACCGTTACATTTGTCCAACCAATGGAACTAATATTTGACTTATTAGAATGGGATGGATGGATAGAGAGTTAGTGTGAGGAACTAATCTATATATAATTTAGGCCAATTTTCTTAATAGGGTGGTTGTTGTTAATGGGGGCCTATTATTAATTACTCTACCATGGCAAGTAAAGTAAATAAAACCCACCTGCCTAGTGTGAACTAATTTGCTTTTTCGAATTAGTTGCAACGTCTGTAACACCTTTATTTAAAAAAAAAAATTAATTTAATTTATCTTTTTCTTGCCGTTTTGCTTCTCTTTCTTGGCGTTTTAAATACCAAAAGTTTCTTTACTCTAGTGTATTATTCTTATATCATAATTTACATGTGTTTGCCGCCAGTGCATACATATGATTCAGTGCATACATATAATTGCGTTTTTTGTACTCTTTCATGTCTCGGAAGCATGAGCCTTCAAGCAATGAAATGTTACACGTTACAGAAGGTGCATCCGATGTGGCTTTGTGACTAACATATATATTGGCAACTATAAATGTCAAATCCAAACTATAATTAAGTAGATGCTTATTTTTATTGTAATTAATTATATAATTATGTATCATATTAAATTAATGTCATTTTATAGTTTGTTGCGTGATAGTTTTTAGTCTAATACAAAAACTTGTTCAGAATATGTTTAGACAGAATAACTTGACCATGGTTTGAAAAAAAAAAATCATTTAAACTTGATTTAATTCATTCAAATTTATTTGATTTAGATTGTATAAATATTTAAATATATTTAAAATAAAAATATTATTTTTTATTTAAAAGATCAAAATTATAATTGATTGACTCAATCTAAAATCTAAAAATAATTAACAAATAACTACTTTCAATTTCTTTATGCCTTGATTCAATGTTCAATTATGTTTCGCTCTCCATGTGAAATGATCTATTCCTGATTCATGTAAAAAAAAAAAACATAACTTGAATTCATCTAATCCAAAAATACCCTACTCAAATCTTTTAGGCTCGGTCTATTATCTAGCTTTAATAGTTTTACTCAAGGTGAAATTTATCCACATTAAAATTAAAATAGTTGCAACAAAAACACTTCTTTATGAGTTTAATAAATAACATTAAAAAAAAAAAGTATAACAGTTTAATTTCAAAGGTTATACAATTGAGAAATGAGTTTTCTAAACACCTTGTTAATTATTGAATCTTACAATTATTGGAACATAAATAATCTATTGTAGTTTACTTAAAAAGATAAAAATTAAATATAATCCATAAAAGCTGATCACTTGTTATGATACCAACTACGAAAAGTGCATACCTTTTTAATATAAAGACAATCCCTTAAATTATAGATGGTTTTAATCATTATGAAGTTACATTATTTGGGAGATATAATCACTAATTAGGCGTTTTCATTTTGTAATGTTTAAAGTAAAAGGCCGAATCAAATTTATAATCATTTGGTGCGCAGTTGGGTTTTTCTTAAGCAAGTCACGCATTGGACAGGTAATGTAGGTTTTTCTTTTGTATGTATTTGGATGCTCACCTCCAAAATGTATGATGATTCCTTCGCTTAAGGGACAGAAATCCTAGACGAAACTTTGAATATTTTCAGAAGGAATAGAATGAGATTAAAATTTTTAATTTAACTATGCCTAATTTTCAATTTTTAAGTTTCAGATTAAAATTTATGAGAACTAGTCTGTGTGATTTAGAAATCACCATCGAGGTAATAGTTTTTGACATTTTCGAATTTTACTCAAAAAAATTAATTTGAACATGACTCAAAAGAAAATTAAAATGATTCGAATTCAAATTGGCATAAAAATTTACAGGTCAAATCCTATTCAACCTTAACCTAATCTGTAAATAAATCTAAATTGATCCGACCCTAAATTCGAATTAAATTGACTTTAATTTAATTTATTAACATATTTAAAATAAATAATATTTTCATTTTAAAATTATAAATTATCTAACTTAAATCTAAAAAATAATTAAAATATCTTTTTTATATGTTGAACTAATAATCAAACCTAAAATGCAACCGTAATATGAAATAATCCAAATTAACTATCTGAAAATGATTCTACCCGCCCGTTTGCCACCCGAATAAGATTCGGGTTTGGCTCGTTAATTTGTAGAAGTAAATGGGCAATATGACGCCTAATAATAATCAGTGGGAATGCTAGAATTAAATATGCCTCTTAAAAATACTCTTTCCTCAACGAATTTCAAAGAAATGTTGGGCACAAAAATAATGTCAACTGTGATATGCGTTTCGACAACGTAGTCTAAAAAATGTTCACATGCCCAAGTCTGCCAAATTATTTAGCAAAAGGAAAATCGGAACTTGAAAAATCTCTATGAGATTTCGTTTGAAATTTACTACAAAATTTGGAATTTGGTAACATTCATATCCGTGTTTTATAAACCCATTTCAAAGTTTTTTCCCATTTTAATATATCAAAAATGTTGAAGCCAAACGGAGTTATTAACTTTTAAATTCTTATATTTATGTATTATAAATCAGATATTTAATTTACCAATGTTAGTTAGTCTGAATGATAAAAAGTTTAGTTATCCTTAAATAAATCTCGAGTTTAAGTTTTATGCATATAGAAAATTAATATTGAAAGGAAGAGTTTCTTCTTGTTTAAAGTCAACCGGCTCAAATTCAAATTAGTTGAAATCTAATGTGACTTTCAGATACGTAATGATTTAAATTGAGTAATAAATTAATAGTTTGATGAAACAATACATTTTATTATTTAAATATTGAAGAGGTGAATTATATTGATGAAATTTAAATCTTGATATTTATTTTTAAGTAGTCTTACCTTAATAATAGACTAAAATACCAACTACTTATAAATCTCATTTAGAATTACACAATATTTGAAATAGACCAACATATGTAATTATTGCCAATATAATTAAAGATTTGAATTCATATTTCATTTTACTTTTCTAGAAAATTATGAATTCACATTAGGCATCAAAATTGGCATAACATCATCATTAATATGAAACCAAAATGATGGTTGACTAGCTTTTCAAATTTCAAATGCACAAATAACAAAATGTTTTTACACAAAAATTGTGACTTTTGATAGCAGCCGTTTTTCCCATCCATGGAAAAGCCTCAAAATTTTTTATACAACAAATACAAGTGGCATTAAGGAAAGGACACTACATTTCAACCTCTTTGGTGGTTCAACTCACCCCCCATTCCACCACCTCCTTCCCAACTCAACCCAACTCTGAACCACCAATACTAATTTTTCAAAATCCACTCGCATACAAAAACAAAACTAAGTATATTATCCAACAACTGCTTCATTGTCATCTGCCTCTACCCTTATCCAACTTATTCCCATTACATAAACTAGTCCTGCGTGCTCACTCTCCAAATGTTCCACGTGTCTATCTACCATCTTGCCACACCATCTTTATTTTAGGGAGCCAAAGCTGTCAACTCCACCAGAATTTTAACACGTTAATTGACCACTCCCGTTAACAGGAATTGTCAACTAGAGAGAAAGACTCAACTACCCAGAAACCTTTAAAAGTCCCTCTTATGTATAAGGAGGCAGCTGATAACCAATTCAAGATAAACTCAACTAAGCCTTAAAAAAAAAAAAAGCATTTTTCTCATTCCTCCCGTTCTTTCAGCTTCCAACATGGACTGGACTAGAGGCCACACCATAGGCCATGGCTCCACGGCTACCGTCTCCCTCGCCACCTCTCTCCACTCCGGTGAAGTCTTTGCTGTCAAGTCAGCCGAACTATCCCATTCCCAATTCTTGCAAAGAGAGCAAAAGATTCTCTCTTCTATAAGCTCCCCTTATGTTGTCGGCTACAAGGGTTGTGATATTACAAGAGATAATACCAATAATGTTATGTACAATCTTTTGTTGGAGTACATGCCCGGCGGGACGCTTATCGATGAAGTTCAGGCTCACGGTGGCCGGCTGGACGAATCGGTGATCAGAGGCTACACGTGTCAGATTCTTCAGGGC
This sequence comes from Omphalea diandra, assembly GCA_949677035.1. NCBI lineage: Eukaryota > Viridiplantae > Streptophyta > Magnoliopsida > Malpighiales > Euphorbiaceae > Omphalea > Omphalea diandra. Next base: position 20,931 of record CATIWR010334261.1, on the reverse strand, counting down.
CTTAATTACTTGCATTCTAATGGGTGGGTTCATTGTGACATCAAAGGTAGAAATATTTTAATAGGACAAAATGGCGCCAAAATAGCGGATTTCGGGTGTGCCAGGAGGATTGATACAGAGGAGGCAAAGGTATTGATTGGCGGCACGCCTATGTTTATGGCACCGGAGGTGGCGCGTGGAGAGGAGCAGGAGTTTGCTAGTGATATATGGGGTCTAGGTTGCACAGTTATTGAAATGGCGAGTGGTGGTGCACCGTGGCCTAATGTCAATAACGACCCAGTTTCTGTTATATACCGGATTGGATTTTCCGATTACTTGCCGGAATTCCCCTGCTGTTTATCGGAGGAAGGAAAAGATTTCTTGGACAAGTGTTTGAGGAGGAACCCAAAAGAGAGATGGACAGCTGATCAGCTCCTCAAGCATCCATTTCTGGGGAAGTTCAATTATCATGTAAAACAAATTCAAGAATCTAATTCAACTTCAAATTCTCCTACAAGCGTTCTTGACCAAGGCTTTTGGAACTCGACGGATGAATCAGAATCAGAGCAATCGGACGAGCTTGTCCATACAAGAGTTGTAAGTTCAGTTAGGGAGAGGATCGGACGGTTGAGCTTGATTTCAGGGGGGCCCAATTGGGCTTGGGATGAGTATTGGATTACAGCTAGAAGTAACAGCAGCGAGGAAGGTGATACAATAATGAACGAAATTGAAGGTAAAGTAGTGACGATTCAATGCACCAAGAAAGTTATGGCGGTGATAGTGAGCAATTGTTGGACGACTTGTTAGACACCAATAATAGTTTTAGTAGCAGCAGGATTAGTGGGGATCTTTTGTGTGACTGTAAATATGGGAAAGATAGTTTTCTAGTTGGTGGTCATGTCAGGTTTGACAGGGACAAAGATAGGCTGTTAATTCCTTCTATCCCAAGATTATTTTTACCAATATAAAAATTCACCTCTCTCCCTTATATATATATTTTTTTAATTCTTTCAGAAAAAGCATTATATAATTCAATGACATTGGGAGGTTAAATGAAATGTTTCTTATTTTGTCTGGTTTTCTATGTATTGTAAACTTGAAAGGATGAGAGTTAGTTTTATCACATTGATTAAGTTATATGATCATCTATACTAGATTGAAATTATGCTACCGAATATTTAATCAATCATTCGACATTATTTACATAAAAATATGTAAATAATATAATTTTTTTATATTAATAGTGAATTTTCGCTATTTGAAGCCTCCATGTAAACATAATAAATTAATATTATGGAATTTTATATTTTTGAGAGATGAGCAAATTCGCTTGACTATCGAGATAAACTTTCAATTTAAGTTGTCAAGTGATATTTAAAAAGCTGCCATGCCAATCTAGCAATTTAGCAGGACAAATTCCGCACATACTCTGTTCTGATGCTTTATTCGGTAGGTGGAGATTTGGACCAAACCTGAAAATTTGGCAATTAGGCGACCTCCAATCCAACGCACCAATAGAACCCCAAAGGCATGTCCTCTACTAGTTTGTTCGGTTTTGGTAGGTAAATAGATGCATAAGATTTATTCCTCCGACAGCAAACATGGCCACTTCTCGCGATTCCATTTCCTCTGCCTCTCTGTCCGGTTGGTGAGCTGGGATTACAATCTTACATCAAAATGGGTGCAATGAAGTCGCCAGCCACGCATGTAACAACACAAGCATTAACCTCAATTCAAGCATTCATAAAGTCATTATTTAAGTAGGGTACTTGTTTTGGAATCCCAAATGCCAAAACAAAACCATGATTTCTAATTCCATATCGACACCATTACACGTTTCTTTGCATGCATTTCATTATAATGAAGGTTTGATTAGCCAATGATGTTTCAGATTCAATACAATATTTCTGTTTGTTGGTGGATTTGATCTTTAGAATTTTTCAATTCCAACCCTCTAGTTGTAAACATGGTTGGCTAAGAGCAAATGATTTTTTAGTCTAGTGATTAGAGGTAAGTCTGGATATCAAAAAGACATCAGTTCAAGTCTCATCAATAACGGCGATTTTCTTTAATGGAGATCTATATTATACATCCCTCATTTCTATTAATACTAATAATTGATCAATAGTGATTCTTGTGATAATAATTAACCACATTATAACGAAAAAATAAAAGAAAAAAAATCATTGGCTAGTGTACCTATCGTTTTCCCTTTCTTTTCCCGTAGAATCTTGGGAAACACTTGCACGGTTAAGTTTTCTCCCAAGTACAAGGGGCTGAAACTTCTAGGACATTTCACTTCATTTTATAACCGTGAGCTCTCAGTGTCGTTCCAGAACCTTTTTCAAGAACCATAAAAGTCCTCCTTTTCAACAAGCCTTTTGTATTAGAATCATTTTTTTATTTTTTATTTAAAATAAAAATGTTTTCTTATTTATTTATGCATTAATAAAAATTAAATTTCCTTTTAAACGATTTTAAGTCACATTTTTATGTTAATTTAGCATATTTAAGTGTATTTATTATTTTTGAATATTAATTTTAAAAATTAAATTTTTTTAAAAAAAACTCACTTCTTTCTTTATATCAGAGTTTCTTACTTCCATAAGTTTCTGTAACATTCTTGGAAGCAAAGTTATCTATACGTATGACAAAAGAAAGAAAAACAAAGAGAAAGAGGAAACATCTTAACCACAGCCACAGTTGTTTGATGGAAAATTTTTGGATAAACTTGGATGAACTAGGCATGCACTTTCGGCGCAAGACGCTCGGTGGAAGATGATTAGGCTTGGAGGGAGTTAAGTTATATTAATTTTGATTATTTTTTTAGATTGTGAATAAGTTAGATCAAATTATTTGAGTTAATATGTATAAATAAATATAAATTATTTATGTTATTTAAAAAATTTAAATTAGGTCATTCATTATTTTAATTTTTTAAAATTAAAAATGATTATTTACTTTATAAATAATATTTTTAATAATTTAAATAGGGCTAACCCCTAAGTGGCATCAAAATCATATTAAATCAATTTGATTGATCTATGAATTAGATTAAATCATTTTAAGTCTTTTTTTAATTTCGATTTGAATAGAATTTTTTAGATAATTTAATTTAAATTTTAGAATTGACTTAGAAATTATCATTTTTTAATAATATAAGGAAAAAAAAAGAAATGTTTTTAAGATTCAAATCAGTTAATGACTAGTAAATATTCAATTCAATTAATTTGATTGGTAAGATTTAAGATTTTAAAAAATAATATCAAAATAACTTTAAAAATTAAATATATAAATATATTTACAATATTTAAAATTAAAAATTAATTTTAAAATAATTTAAAATTAATTTAATTAATTATTTAATTTTAATTTTAACCAACTGATCCATCTAGAAGTGGCAAAAGGGTTGAGTTGTTTTTGGATCAAGATATTTTTGGGCCAGGTCGGGTTCAAGTCATTTAGATTTCGGGCGAGTTTGGATTATCCATCGATTTTACAAGCAAAAAGGATTTTAGATCGGTTTTCAGATATATATTTAAAAATGATATTTCAGGTCAAATGATTTATTATTCAATTTTTAAATGTCAATTTAGATTTGTTATTATTTATGTAATATTTCTTATAATTTATTGAGAGAAAAAATAATAATTTCCTTTTAAAAATTATTTTTAGTCGGATAAATTTTATATAAAATAGAACTTGATTAAAAATTTTTATTTTTATTTAAATACTTAATAAATTAAATATAGTGTATTTCTTAAAAATGAATGACTATATATAATGAAAACAATTAATTGAACTAAGTTCATATGAAATTATATTCAAATCATATATAATAATTTAAACTAATTTATGAACAAACATATAATGTCTAATAATAGCAAACCACTCGTTATAAAAAATTGTGTGTATCGTGATAAAAATTTATGTAATAAAATTAATCTTATTTTAATATGTACTTTTATTGTAATAAAATCAAATTTATCACAATTATTATAAAAAAAGAGCAAATTTGTGATAAATTTTGTATGCATTAAATTATTTTAAAAAATTATGGTAAAATCTTAGTTTAATGACTTAAAAATCTAAATCTTTATGTGATTTTCAATTGTATCCAAAACTTTTAATTGAGTTGATTAAGCCCTAATTTTGAAGAATTGATTTTAATTATATTTCAAGTCAAAATTAGAATTTAGTAAAGTATATATTTATATTCAATTGACTCTTATATTTTTTTAGTTAGGTCAATCAAATCCAAAATTAAGTTTAAAGTTTAATTAAATATGATATGTTTATTTTTATTCAATTTAATTTAATTAATATTATTATGTATTTTTATATGATATATTTTAATTTTATATTTAAATTTAAAATTAAGAATTTAAATTTTAAATTTATAATTCATAAAATATCTCAAACTCTCATTTTTTAAAAAATTTCTCTCAATCTACTAAAAAATTAATTTTTATATTGTAAATAATAAAATTTTAAACTATCCAAAATAAAAAGTTCTAAAAAATATTTAACAAATAAATTACATGAGTTTAATTAAGATGGTACTTTTTATTTTTTATTCAATTTAATTTTATAATTGTTTAATTAAATTTATTATGTATTTTTACATTTTTATATTTAAATTTTTAAAAAAAATTAAAATTAAAATTCATAATTTATAAAATCTCTCAATTTCTCCTTTAAAAAGTTTTCTCCCAAATTCTCTTTAAAACATTAATTTTTATAGTTTAAATAATAAATTATTTAAATCATTAAAAATAAAAACTTTAAAAAATTAATTACATGAGTTTAATTAATATGATACTTTTATTTTATATTCAATTTCATCCCCCTTTTTGCTTGGCTAAATTTATTATATACTTTTATATGAAAATTTTAATTTTATATTTAAATATATAAATTTTTAAAATTAAAATTTATAATTTATAAAATCTCTCAATATCTTATTTTTAAAAAATTTCTCTCTCAATTTTGGCCCAAAAAATTAATTATATATTTTAGATAATAAATCATTTAAGATAAACACTTTAAGGAATATTTAAAAAATCAATTACATGAGTCCAATTAAGATAATACTTTTATTTTTTATTCAATTTAATATTATTTTTACTTAATTAAATTTATTATATAGTTTTTTATGTTAATTTTATATTTAAATTTTAAATTTTTAAAATTTAAATTCATAATTAGTAAATCTCTCAATCTATCATTTTAAAATTGTTTTCAATCTGTTCTTAAAAAATTAATTAATATATTTAAATAATAAAATATTTAAATCATTTAAAATAAAAATTCTCAGTAATATTTAAAAAATCAATCATATGATATAAACTTAAACATTTTCCAAAATTTATCCTTGAAATAAAATTAAAAATTTGTTAGTTTATTATTTAAATATATGAAAATAAATTTTATAACTTAAAAATATGAAATTAATATAAAATTAATTATTTATCAACTAAAATAAAATAAAATTTTAATATTTTTGTAAAAAGTTATTTAAATTGATTAAAAATAAAAATATTATCTTAGTAAGATTTAAACTTAGTTTTGAATATAATTGAATTAAAAAAATATAATGATCAATTAAGTCTAAATATATATTTTACAAAATGTTGATTTGACTTGGAGTACTAGTTCATCAAAAATTAGGTGTAATTGATTCGATTAAAAACCTTGAATACAATTAAAAATCCGCGATACAATTTGCATTTTGAATCATTGAACCCAAAATTTTTAACTCAAAAATTTTTATTATGATAAATGAGCATATAAGATAAACATGCTATAAACTCTTATATCATAATCTTTTATCACAATATATTGGCGTCAAATTTCTAGTGCCCATCAAAATAAATATAAGAAGAAGTAATATTGTCACAATTATATGTTGTATCAAATAATTCAAAAAATTATGATAAATTACTCTATCACAATAAATAACTTTTATTTTTGTTAAACATCTTGTCACTATAAATAAGAAATTGTAATTTTGACACAAAAAAAAGGCACATTAAAATTAACAAATTTATTAAAAATATAAAAATATCATTATATTTAAATAAAATATAATTAAATTTAAAGTTGAAGTTGAATTTAATTAAATAATATAAATATTTCTTAAAATAAATTTCGTTCTTTTTATTTTAAGTATTCTACCTTATATATATATATATATATATATATGTCGTATAAAATTTATTTTATATATCGTTATCAAGTTAATTTGGATCAAATCATGGGTTAACTCATTCAAGTAAGTTTTGACTTGATTAGTTAGGTTGACTCTTACTCAAAAATTTTAAGGATTGGATTGGGGTCATTTTCAGATTTGTCTGAATTCGAGTCATATTTTTTTAATGGATTTGAGTCCGATTTTTAGATCGAATAAAAAATTATCAGCTCTAGATCCATCAATTTTTTAAAATCCCCAAGCGAGAAAATATTAAAACAAAGAAGAGGTCATATCATATGCACCCAAGTTTAATTTACGGGGACAAGAGAAAGCCAAGTTGAATTATGTGGATGAACTTTCGTCAAGTGCAAAAGCTTCCAAATAAATTAATTACTTAGGAGCTTATTAATTCGTTAAGTAATTAATTTTCCTTTTCTTCTAGAACTTTTGTTGAATTATTAAGAACAAATAAAGTCTCCTATAGGGCGTTCTGTTTTATAACATTCTTTAATTATTGAACAATCAAATTTCTTCAGGGATTTGTAGAAGCATTTTTCCATTTTTATTTGTGATGAATATTTTTTTAAGTTAATGGAGTTTTAAACCCTCTGTGGTAGGAATCAATCAATCAATATATATTATTAATTATAGTTTCAGAATTAGTTTTAAAACATAGTTTATCTTTTATCAAATAATTGTATATAAAATAATTGTGTGTCATTATTATATACAACTATATGTTATTATTTTATATTATGTTATAAAAACTACCATATTTAAAAAATTATAAATAGTAAATTAGAAATATCAAGTTACATAATCGAGAAAATTTCAGAACTTCTCCTAATGAGAAAAAATTCCAAATATACTAATTAATATATAGGTAATACTTAAAATTCTTATAATATTCTTTATAAATTAGACTAAACAAATATTTTAGTAACAATTATAAAAGTAGAACTTCTTTCACAAACACAAAAGTAAATATATAAATCAATATAGTAGAAATACTACTACACCGAGTTAACAGTTAATGACATCATCTTTATAAGTATTCCTTCCAATTTGTTTATTTTATTGATTAAACTAATATCAAGTTTTCTTTCTATTATTATTTTTATTCTTTTGATTTGTTATTAATATATTTCAAACTTTTAAATTTTGCAATGACAAAATGCATATTATTAGTCAATGTTTTTAAAAAAATGATATTATTATAGTAAATTTAAAAGTTGAAGATCTATAAATTTTTGAACTCACATAAGTTGAAAAGAAATTTTATTAAAAATATTTATTAATAACAAAATATCAAAATTTAATATTACATTTAAAAGTTAGTTAAATATTTATTTAAAATATAAATATAACTCGCGCAACTTGTAAATTTAGTTATCTTTAATTGAGTTTGACTTTCTATGATAATTGAAGGTATTGACTTTATAAATAAAAGTGTTATCAATGTGTTGACCATATAAATAAGAATATTGCAAGAGAATTTATTTAGTTTTTCACCCAAAGTTAAGATTTTTTTCTTAAAAAATAATAGATGATATATTTATTCATAAATAGTCGTATGTCATTTACAGAAAAAAAATTCATAATATCAATTTGAGAGATAGTGCCTAATAATATAACATAATATATTATTAAATAATCAATTTAAGAACCACTAAAACTCTCAAGAAAAGAAATACAAACTCTCATAAAAAAATACAAAACAATAAATCTATAATAAAAACTCTTAAGAGAGACAAAATAAATAAGAACTATTGCTTAGAGATAGACAATTAGGATTTTTTTAATTTGGGTGTTGCTTTGTAAGATATTTTTTCCACTACCACATAAATAGTCTATTGCATCGGTGGTAAATCATTACAGGTGATTCAAGAACCGCTTCAATCGTTCAATGACATTTCATCCTTAAGCTTTCATCATGAAATGGTTAGGATTCGTGAATAAAAATAGGCGAGAGAAAAAATTAATTGGGGAGATAATTGTAGCGCTAAACAAAAATTATTTCCCGATTGATCTTAATTCATTAAGGATATAATTTATTTAAGTAATAGTTTTAAAAGTTTTGCATAAAGCTTTTCCCAGTAACGGTTTATCTCAACCGCAACTATTTAAGTGAATAGGCAACAGCTATGCAACGATTTGAACAAAATAAATGCTAAAAGTTGAAAAATACCTATAATTGTTTAAAATTGTTGCTAAAATTGCGATCGTATATATACTCAAAAGCAACAGTTTTAAAATCGCTGAAAAGAATTTATTGCATCAGCTTTAAAATGCAGTGGCGTCTCTTTTATCGTTGATGGATTTTATTTAAAAATTCATAAATAAAAAATTCTAAAACAATAGATTATGAATTTTAATCACTTATATACATCATTTAATCGACATGGAAATATCTACAGTTACATTAGTGTAACTTCAACCAATATAAACTACTTACGGTCTAATACTTATTAGAGTTAAGCACGGTTCGGTCTAATTTGAAAATTTGAAAATCTTCAGGATTAGACTAAAATTTCAAGGATTTTAAAAATAAAGAACTGATACCACTTCGAATTTCTGGTAAAGTTCGGTTAGGTTCTTTATAAATTTAGAATAGTTCAGTTCGGTTTTTCAATTTTTTTAGGATGGTTTGATTCGGTTCGGTTAGATACTGATTTGGATATTCAGTTATTTCAATTTATGAAAAATTAAACTTTATGTTTTATAAATCAAAATAAAATAAATTTAATATTTTTCACTTTAATCATTTAAGACTAAAATAAATAAGTGATAATTTAATAAATTACAACTAATTATTTACACATTAAATGTTAAATTAAACCTTTTTTTTAATTTTTACTACTAATTAATAATTAATAAATAGTCTAACTATTAGTAATATATAGTAATTGAGAGAGTTAACTAGTTTAATTAATAATTAAAATATTATATATATATATATATATATATATATATATATATTACAGTTCGGTTCTAGTATGACACAGTTTGGTCCAATACTAGAATTGGATATTAAAAAAATTTTTGAAACCGTTCCATTTACTTATTATTAGTCCAGTTCGATTAGAAGATTTTTTTAAAAAATCAGATAGTTTGATTTTGGTATCAAACCAGTCCAATTCAGGAATATTCGTTCTTCATACTCACTAGCTCACACTCAAACACTAGGATGACATAATCGATATGAATGCTTACACAATAACATTTTGCGATTGGTTAGGTCTACATTTGATTTAGTGGTAGAATCATGGGGCTAGGAGGCTTCAGCTTGGCTGTCGGCGAAATATGGAGGTGGGGTTGGATGTAGAGGTTCCACCCCTGTGAGAGAAAACCTACAAAGCAAGGAGGGGCATAAGGAAGAAGAATACCACCCCTTCCCCCCTAAAACTTTTTTTTTTTTGCTTCTTACACTCAAAACAACACCTCTTTGAGCATGGAAAATTTTAAAAAAAAAGTTGTCATTTACTCAAAACGGCATCATTTTGAGTAAGTGACAAAAACAAAAAAGACCTTAAACAACTCTCTCACCTATCCCCCCTCTCACCCCCAAAAAAAGAAACTCTATTCATTTGGCTTCTTTTTATTTCATTTAAAATAATAAATAATAATAATAATAATAATTTTCATAATTAAAATCTATATCATATAAAATTAAAATTTTCTATCCGTAATTAAATAAACTTTCATAAAATACATAAAATTAACTTAAATTAAATTAATTCTTTTAAATATAAATATAATATATCACTCAAATAATTAATATTAAATTTTTATTTTTATCAAATAATAAATTATCTATAACTAATTAGTTCTCATGACATCAAATATATCATAAATATAAATAATTTGATTTCTCAAATTTAATAAAAATTTTTCCTACATAAATAAATTTTTTTCTCATAATTAAAATTTTAAATTAAATCAATTCACATAACATTTTTAATTAAATCAATTTGAATTAATCTCAAAAAAATAACTTTATTTTGGTGCTATTTTGATAGTATAAGATGTTAGTTTAGTAATTTTTGAATTGATAAAATTGTTCTCTTGGATTTGTAGTTAATATACAATTTTTTTTTAGTTTGATATATACTTATTTAGTTTATTTTAAATTTTTTTTAGTTTGATATATACTTATTTAGTTTATTTTGTTTTATTCTATTTGTATTTCTAAAATATATTTTGATTTTTTAAAATCTCTGTTGTTAAGTAATATGGTTGGAAAATTTTTTTATATTATAATTATCATATGCCTATAAAAATTCATTATTTTTTATTTAAAAGTTTTATATGAAAAATGAAGAGTTGCTTGTAAGAATACTTCTAAACACAATATTAACTATGAAGTGGAAAATTATTATTTTAAAAAAAAGAAAAAAATTATAAACGGAAAAGAAAATATAATATGTTGAAAATTTTTCGGGGTTAAAATATCAAATAAATTTATGAACTTATTTTAAAGTGATAATAAAGGACAAAATGAGTTTTGTTTCTCAAATTTATCTTAAACTTGTATTGTTTTATCAAAATTACCCTTGATATTTGTATTATTTCATAAAAAAAAAAATCTTTTTTCGTTAAAATTACTCGCGATCTTGTATTATTTTGTCATAAAAATCTAAAATATTAGTTGGAGAGAATGTGTGTATTATAAATGAAATTTGAAAGAATCAGATTTAGATATATTTTGATAAAAACATAGTTTTCCTAAATCTTCAATTTCTAAAAAAATAGTTTTATTTTGATAATAAAATTTTGTTAATTGAAGAATGCAAACGAATGATATTTTTGTGGAGAAATAATTTGACTCATTCATCCAATTATAGTATATATAAAGAGAAATAAGTTAAAAAGAAATATAATAATGTGCAAAAGTACTGTTAAAAATTTTTATTTTATAATTTAAAAAATTATATTTTTTAAAAAATTATTTAAAAATAATAAAAAATAAAATATTTATCTTGTAGAAAATTCTCATGGGGTGATAAGTCTTTATGAAAACGTAAATAAGAGAAAAATTCTCTCTATCAAGAGGGTAAAATAGAAGATAAGAGGATAGTTCTCATCATCGTTCACTTATCATTTCTAAGTAAATATCTTTTTCAATCGATATTTTGAATCTTTATGATAAAATAATTCAAAATCAGATGTAATTTTGATAAAAATAAATTTTTATGATGAAATAATTTAAGATTAGGAGTAACATTGATAAAATAATATAAGTTCATGAGTAAATTTGATAAAAAAATTTATTTTATCTTTTATTGTCGTTTTAAAATAAATTCGGGATTATTTGTTGAGGGTAAATTTGTGATAACGTCCAGAATGAAGCGCGAATTTTAAGTACACAATTGAAACACATACGTAATTTTCCTCATCCATAATTTATTATTATTATGTTTTTTTTTTAAAAAAACCAACCTAATTCTTTAAGGTAGAAGGAAATCAATTCGCCACCACAATTCCTATCCCAAAAATTGAAAGCCTCTAATTCCAAATCCCCTCTACTTGTGAAAACGAAAGAATCAACAATCACTAGGCAGCAGAAATAATGCTTCTCCTCCAACCTTTTGGATCACCCACCTCCATCCACTCGCATTACCACCTCCTAAACGCTGTATTCTACTGCTGTCTCGCTTTCAATGGTGAGTTCTACTTTAGCTTGAAGAATCTGAATCTTATTCACTTATTTTTAGAACTGGTATGTGATTTGTCTTAGCTGTTTGGCTTAAATTTGTCGTTACAGTTTCAAGATTGAATCTGAGGGCGACAATTTCAGCTTCCAGTGATCAGAAACCGGGTTTCAATGTGGAGAAGAAACGGTAAGTTATTAATTTACATGTGTTATTGGATGCATAATGTTCGAATAATTTTCATTCTATTTTGACAATCAACATAAATAGCTAATTTAAATTACTACTAGCAGACTGCTTCTTAAGATTATAGTTACTCAATGCCATGCCTAGTTAAAAACGATAGTTTAAGTTTTAAACATGGCTAGAAATTTAGGCTTTAGTGAACTCTTTTTTCTTTAATTTAATTGTAATAAAGTGCAATATCAAAAGCTAAAGAAGCTAGCTTATGAAATAAATACTTAATTTATGATTATTAATTTATTATAGAGAGTTTTTCTATGCATCATTTCAAAGCTCTTCTTGATTTCTTAGTCTGGATAAGTGGTCACTGTTGAAAATTTTTATCATATTGAAATTTACTTTATGCTTTTGTCAATTTTGACAAAAATGCTGAAACTTGACTGATGTGGAGAAATAAATTCATGAACAAACATAGACAAAAAACAATAAAATAATTTATGTGGTTTACCCAGTATAGGGCTACATCCAACGCTCAAGATGATCAACAATTCACTATTATGAAGATTACAAATGCAATTAACCATTTTTAAATTAATATCCAATCCAAAGGTGAGTATAAAATCACACATTAAAATACTCGCCAACTAAATGAATAACAAGATGAGAGTAAGAAATAATAATTACAACCTATAACTCAAAATACATAAATCTTGCTAACATAAAACTCTCTCTACAATGAGGAAATTATCAAAGCCATTCAGCAAAAGTCAATAATCCTTAATAATTGACTGTTATTCGTAGAGGAAACCTGTATTCATTTACCAAATCAAAATCAATAAGAAATCTCTACAAATTAGGAATCTGAAACCAAATAGGAGTTTAAGACAAATCCTAAGCATAAGTAATTCATTGCATACAATTTTGCTTTTTTAATTAAAAGAGGTACTGTAGATGAATAGATAACCATAACTTTTACTTTAGAACATATAATACTCATCCTAGTATGATAATTTCCATATCTGCATCATGTGTATTCATACATGCATTTCTGTTTCCTTTAAAATAGCAATTCATAATAATCCATTAGTGTCAAGAATTGCCATCTGTATGTGTTTAGGACGATGGATGGGACTGAAGACAGCTTAGTGCATTGAGAATTGCTATCTATATCCTTTGTTTCAGAATATGGGTTTCTCTGAATTTTGGCAGGTTAATTGGCTGCAAATGTGTGTATATGTATCATAATAGCATATGTTGAGCTCTAATTCGAGTTTGGTTTTGCAATCGCATGGGCATTTATTTATTCTGGAATATGGAATTATTTGTTTTGTGCCTGCACAGAAAAGTTGTGGAACACATATGCCTTCTCAAAGCAAAGCAAAATTTGTCTGAACAGGACGAAAATGACATGCTAGATTACTTGTACACTTCCCGATATCAAATGCGTGGAATTGTGGCTATATCTTTAGGTGAGTTACAATTGGGATACCTAATTATAGTTTGCATGATTGTTTCCTGAAATTTGGATTCCTATTTACTGAAACTTAAAATTAGCCACTAATTGAAGATATTTTATGTTCAGACTGCATTCTTGATTTCATGTAGCAAGTAGATGATGCCTATTTAATACTCTATGTATTAACTATTTAATACTCTATGATCATTCATTTGCTTCCCTCTGTTACAAATTCCAATTAACTCCATTATATGTGCCCAAAATTGAGGAGCATGTATTTTTCTTGAACCACCTTATATTGAATAATCATGTAGATGTTTTTCTTCTTTTGTAGACCGTATCCAATGACACTGCTGTTTCATGCGTTTCCAAAGAAAGGAAGATGTTTTGAAGTTTTATGAGAACCCTTTCTATTTGAAAGTTCTCAAAGAGCATGTTATGCCTTACTGCCATGTACACCCTGACATGTAAACACCAAAACTAAATAACTCAATTTTTACTTCCTTAGATTTCTTACGATGTAACCTTAAAGGGTTTTCTTTTTCTTTTTCAGATGGTGCTCATTTGACTCAAGTTTACTGCATATTTTCAGGGATTAATTAATGTGGATTACAAATCTGAAGTGGAGGATGATATTCTTCCTATATTCCGAAAAGGGGAGGTTTGGAGTCAAACTCCTTTTTTTTTTTTTGGCTCTTGTAAATTTTTCTGAATGTCTTCTTAAATAAATAAATAAACCTGCTGGTTCCTTCAATGACTTGTGTTTGTGCATAGACATAAAATTATGTCTAGGAAGGGAACTATAGATAATTTCTTTACCTTTGACACTTTTTTTTTTTTTTTGGTAAATTGCCATACTACGGTGACAAAATTGATATCCTTTCTCTTATTACTGGGTGTGCTGGTAGTTTCTGAAATGAAATAGAAAAATTTTCTTGTGGCAGGAGTTCAATTATGGTGTGGAGTTTGTGCATCTTATGTCATTTGATGAGAGTGCATTTGGTGCATCAGTGGAAGATGCATTGGCATCTCCTGAAAATTTGGCAAAAGAATTTCCATCCTTAATTGTCCAATCTACTCAAGGTGTGTTTGAACTTCAAAACAGGAGGTTCATATTATGGTTTTTCAAGTCACTAATGACCATGTCATCTGCGGACTATACTAACTTGTTGCTCATATCCAAAAAAGTAATCTTTTCTCGTCATACAACATAACACCAATCATGGTTCTATGTGATGATCAGGTTCCAATTTTAATCTCAGCAGTCAGGAATATGCACATGGGGTAGTGACAAGATTTCGATCATGTAGATTTCGTTTTCCATCCTGTAATAATCTGATTAAGTATTATTGCATTTCTTTTACTGCTATTTGTTGGTTCTTTTTGCAGTGGAAGCATTTGAGATGTTTATGGCTAGCCAGGAGTATAAAGATGTAAGAAACACAATGGATGCCGCTTTTACTTTTGTGCTCCTTCCAAATATCTATATTCATAGCATCTATCTTGAATGGAAGCTTGTCTTACCTGTTTGCATTTTCCACAGTTGAACAGGTTTGAAAATTTCATTGATGTTATAGTTTTACTTTCTTAATATTAGCTTTGTGATTTGTTATTTATGCTCAAATTTGACAAGAGAGCTAATATTTCTTTGATAATATAGATAGACTTAGGCATTAGGATATAGATTTGGAATTTCTTGTCAAAAAAGTTCCGTTTGGATAACAATGAATATTTATTTCTATTTTATGCTCACTGTTGTACTTATTTTAATGAAGATATTAATTGTAAGTAATATGAGTTGTTTGAAAAATCAGGTTTGGAGGGCAAAATTCGAGCTGATCATCGAGAAAACGCTTCCCTTTCATTTCTTGGTTGATCCAGTGGGCAAAGAGAGATTATGTAATGATGGTCCAATTCTTTTATGGTTTGTGTTCCTGCTCCTAAACGCTGAGATATTAATGGACTCAAACATGATACATTTGACATTGAATTCTTGCCGAAATCTTAAATTATAGTCCTGTTATGGTTTCAAGGAACAAGGAAACAGGTGAGCTCTCTAGGCACTCTGGTACGTGCATAAATAGTAGCACCTTTTTTTTTTTTTTCAATTAACCAAAGAATTTCATTGAAAAAAATAAAAACAATCCAATTACAACCAATCTATCGACAAAGTAAACAAGCTGAAAACAAAGCAAAAAATTTTTTTAAAAAAAAAATCAAGAGCTAAGGAGCAGTTCTAAGCTTCAAAGCTATCATGACTTTCGCTGCAACATTTTCAACAAACCCCTCTATTCCTAGCTAGCCACAAGAAGTAGAGAATAGCAGCAAAAGTAATACGTCTCATCCAACGTAGTCTACTTTTGCGACTAGTCTTCTTTGTAAACAAGCTAATCCTTGAAAGGATTTCTATGAATGGCACAGGAATGCATGACTTGTTTCCAAACAGCATGAGAGAAATTGCAAGCAAAGAAAAAATGTGTAGTAGGCCTTCATTGAAGACCACAACCATCACAAATAGAATCTTGAACAATCCTCCATTATTGCAGTTTATCTTTGGTGTGGAGTTTTCCATGAATAGCCAGCCACAAAACATAGCAATGTCAATTAGAACAAGTTGGAAATTAGTAGGTAAACGCAAATATTGTATTTATATTTTATGTATGTTCCTAACGTAGGGTTTTTAACTCTTAAACAATGTCTAGTGATACTCTTACGAAATCACGCCAACTTTCCCTAGTTAACAAAAGGTTGAGGACTACGAACTTGCCGAGCACTTCTGATTGAAAATTGACCATTTGGATTAAGCTTCCATAAAATACCGTCAGCAAGTTATGGTCTTAAAGCAGAGTTTTGAGAAACAAAATCCTATAACTGTTCAGTAGCTGTATCTAGAATCCAACAAAAATGTCATATGTCCTGCTGCCAAAGTTCACGGGGTTATTATGTCATAGGCTCCTATCTTTGTAACGATATGAATCAGAGTGTCGTGATATGTGCGAAAAAAAAGAAGCGTGCAGGCAATGTTCTTCATTTCATAGATAACTTTTTTTCTTTTTTTCTTTCTTTTTTTTTTTCATTTTTTATAAATGAAATTTTTGTGTATTTTATATATTATATATAATTATATTAATACAATATATAATTATATTAATATAGAATTATTTTATATTATTTAATTGTATTATATTATTATAATTATATAATTTATGTTATTATATATAATTATATGGAAATATTATATATATATTTTATATTATTATATTAATTAATTTATATTATTACATTATTATATTAAATTCTATTAAATATTATATTAATATAATTTTATTTTAATATAATATTAAATATTATATTACATTAATTTATGTTTAATATTATTAACTGGATTTTTTTTTGTGGTTCATTTGTTACATGATATAGATTGATTAGTTTAAATATATATGTTCATTTGTTGTAAATTATACATTCATTTTTTGTGAATTACAAATTCATGTTTTGTAAACTGTAAGTTTATTTTGGTATAAATTGTAAATTCATTATCAGTAAATTATAAATTCATTTTGTAAATTTTAGATTCATTATCAGTAAACTGTAGGTTCATTTTTTGTAAACTGTAGGTTCATTTTTTTTTTTTGTAAACTATATGTTCATTTTGGTATAAACTATATCAGTAAATTATAAGTTTATTTTTTATAAACTATAGTTTTATTTTTTGTAAGCTATAGATTTGTTTGATATAAATTATAAATTCATTATTAATAAACCGTAGATTCATTTTTTGTAAACTGTAGATTCATTTTTTATAATTAAATATTTTTATATTTTTAATTTCTTTTGTAATATTAAAATTAATAAACCTACATTTTATACCAATTTTTTTTGTGAAAAAGTAAGTCTATTTTTTCTAAAAATAAGAAATAATAATAATAATAATAATTAAAAATAAAAAATATACATAAAAGTACAAATATGTATATTTAAAGTAAAAAAGAAAGTTTATTAAAAAAGTAATATTTAAAATAAAAATAATTTAATAAAAAAAATAAAACAATAATTACAAAAAAAATAAAATATTTTATATTTATTAATACACGTATTTTAAATCTTTAAACTATAAAGTATCATAGGTCCATAATATAATTTACCAAACTCACAAACTTTGGCTGCTTTAGGAACCTGAACGAAATTGATCATTGATTAAGACTCCATGTGCCCAAGGATTATCCCAGAACAAGCAAGATTGTCCATTACTTATAATATAAGTGTGGCATCTTATTTATTGAGAAGACGTGACTAAATCCAACGTGAGTCAAACTGTTTTACTAACATGCGCCGAGAGAAAATGTTAGAACGCTTTCAACTTGTTTACTTATTAGAGATCGAGCTTCCATAAATGTTTTATTTATTATTTTTTTTTCAAAATAAATTAGTTGTTTACTTTGTGTTTCTTATTCATCTCTTTTTGCAAAAGTAAAGTGTGAATTGTGATTTCTTCTCATCTTCTATATTTCATTCTTATCCAACATTTTTAACATTTATAATATATATATTTCTAAATTTCAATAGCTAATTAGTACATCACGCCATATGTGGATACTTAAATTTATATTTTCTAAATTAATTTTAAATAATAAATTTATGACGTTTACAAATAATTGGTCTAATTTTATCAATTAAGATTACTTGCAGTAATATTTGCACTCATGGACATTAATCTATGGCTTAAATTATATAAGTCATATAACTAATTTTTTTATCATGAAAATCATTGAATTGTTATAAGTATTTTAAATCAATTTTATATGAATTCAGTAGATAAAATTCTAATTGACTCTCTAAACTTTTTAAAAATATATACAGTCTAAATTAATTTTTTTGATTAATTTAACTCCTATATTAGGATTTAAGAGTTAATTAAACCCTTAAATAATAAAAAAAATAAGATTTTATATTTTAAATCAATAAATTTATTTAAAATATAAAATAAATCAAAGCAACATTATTTTTTTTTGTCAAATATATAGATATTATTGCATGTATTAGTAATATATAATTTTGATTTTTTTAAAAAATTCTCTTATATAAAAACTTAGTTTCTTAGCATTTTCAATTTGAGATTTAGTAATTTGTTTCTGGAATAGTTGAATAATTTTAGAATTATTTTCTAAAAAATTTAAATTTATATCAATTAATTTTAAAGTACTATTATTAGATATTTATTATTTTATTTCTCTAAAAATAAAACTATAGAATCTAGTGTATTTACAAATTAATTCCTCTAAATATTAATTTTAAAAATCAAATCAAGATTAAGAATGATGAAAATATTTTTAAAATAATTTATTTTCTTTATACGAAGATTAAATTTGTGACATATGTTTCATATTTGATATGTAAAATTGGAAATAATTTATTTTAAATAAAAAAATATTATTTTTCTCTTTTATCTTAAAAAATTCTGAAAAAGAAAAAAAAATTGAAATAAATGCAAGTGTTAGATAAAAATTGAATTTGAAAAAGCCAAATAAAGAATATTCCAAGATAATAGTAAGGATCAAAATGTAATTAATTGAAAAAGGGAGTCAAAGGCCAAAAACATGACATTGTTTTTGTTTTTATTTATTTTTATATTCTTTTAATAAATTTATTAATTTAAAATATAAAATTATTTTTGTTATTTTTGGATTTAAATAGCTTTTAAGTCACACTTTTTAAAAAAAATCAAGAGCCAATTGAATTTTTATCCATACAAAACCCACTTAAAAATTAGTTTAAAATAATTGTATTAATTTAATAACTTTGATGATAAACAAATTAGTTGTATATCCATCATAAAATTCATGCCATATTGATGACCATGGGTATAAATTATCTAAATTACTTGTATTAATAAGTTATAAAAATTAATGTTTTAATTTATGACTAAGAGACTTATTCTAATTATGGAAGGCACTGCAAGAACTTATGAGATATGAACAATATTAAATTATAAAATTCTGTCATCCAAACGGCAAGGATACTTAGGAAAGATACAAGGCTTCATTGTTTTCTCTACAATTCAACCCTATTCAAACAGCCGTTTAGGAGTAATGTTACTAGCATATAATTTGACATCAACTCCTATCCATCCATTTCCACTCTTAAGAGATTTGAAATCCCCATCCATTTTGAGTCAACTAAAATATACCCATCCATACTTTGGCAGCAACAGTAACAAAAATTTTCAGTACCATCATAACATAAAATCTCAACTAGAATAAAATACTTTAGAAACCATTGTGAAAAAAAAAATTTAATTTCTTTGACACCAGAGTACAGGTGGTTCAATGTGCCAAAAATACTGTAGGAGCATTTTTGGTCGAACACTTCAGGATACCACTAATTAATTAAATTTGTTCGCCAAAATTACTGCTTATTGTTGTTAAAGATTGCAGTCGCCCACAATAATATAAAACACAAGTGCAAGCTAATAAGATGTCCAAGTAAACTAGCTGAACCAGACTTAAACTACAAATGCTCAATCTAGAACTCCTATCAACCTTGTATAAATCTGGATGCACAAGGAATGGTTCATATATATATATAGACACACACACACACACACACACACACACATATATATATATATATATAGTTTCTAATAGAGATGAGCTCGGTTCGGTCCAATTCGAGATTCAAAAAATTCTAAAATCATATTGAAGTCTTGGTTCTTCAAAATTAAAAGGATCGGGACCGGCTACATAAAGAAATAAAATCAAATTGAACCAAAAATTGATTCAGTTCGATTCTTCAATGCTATTTAATTCTTTATTTTCAATTCAATTTTGATTCGGTCCTAACTTTATTTTTTAAAAAATTTCATAATTATAATTATTTTAATACATTTTATTTAGGTAAACTATACTTTTAAATATTGTATAATCTATTATAATATAAAATTATTTATTTCAATATATAAAATTAATAAAATATAACTTTATAAATATAAAAAGGATAATATTAAGTAACATTCAAGTGTAAAATATATAATATATTTATAATATTTAATTTCTATATTTTTATTTAAATATATAACATATACATATATGAAATTAATATATAAATATAGGTTTTGGATTCATAAAGGGGAGATAGCAAGGGAGTTGAAATGGTGTTCCTCGTAGTTATGTCTATTTTAATGAAAAATGAAATAATTGGTGCTAGAAACTGAGGATGAACATGGTTCTTAGGATTTTTTGAATTAAATAAAAAATGAAGCCAAAATAAATATTAAACCAAAATATAAAAGAAGTATCGAAATTGAACTGAAAATCGATTTGGTCCTCCATTAAAAAATGGACCAAAACTAGACTTTTATATATATATATATATATATATATATATATATATATATATATATATATATATATATATATAAACACAAATACATAATATTTTAAAATATATTATATATCTCACACATTTTTAAA
>CATIWR010334166.1:0-84934 GCA_949677035.1 Omphalea diandra | reverse complement strand
TTTCATAGCAAGTGACATCGTTGGTTCTTTCTTTTAGATTAGGAGCTATCTTCTTGAAACTTTTTCTTCCTTTTCTTATTTTGATCAACTCCTTTGTTCTTCTTGAGAGCATTGCCAACTCCTCTTCTTCCTTGTCACTTCTTTCATCACTTGAGGTAATCTACCTCCTTCTCCTTTGTTAAGGATTTGAGAGCCAGGGTTCTTCTTTCTTTTTTTGGTTTATCTCCTTGGCCTCTTAGTTTCTTCATTTACTCATCTTTTTGTAAGGCCAACTCATGAGTTAAGAGTTTGCCTATCAACACTTTTATTAGAACCTTTCCAATCTCCGGATTGGACTCTTGGATCCTGCACACTCTAGCACCAAACTTATTTAAAAGAAGAGTTTTAAGAATTTTTTATGTTTACCTTATAGTTTGTGAGAGTCCTTCCAAATTTTTTCATATTGGTGACGATAAATAGGAGTCTATTCGTCATTTCAGTGATGCTTTCATTGTCCTTCATCATGAATAGCTCACTTTCTGTCACGTACATCTATAACCAGCTTAACTTAACTAGTGTTTTGCCTTCATGGTAGTTCTCAAAGGTCTTCAAAATGGCATGTGTTGTTTGACTTTGTTGCACTCTTTCAATCTCTTCTCTAGAGAGAGAGCTTAGAAGAATGACCATTGCCCTTTTGTTTTTGTCATTTGATCTCCGGTGAGCTTCAAACCATTCTTCCATTGAGATAAGTTCTTCAATTCCATCCATTACTTTAGTGGGTGGCTTCCATTCTTTGACAACCACATCTCGAAGGTCCACCACATTTGTGTCAAGGTAGATTTCCATTCTATACTTCCAATGAGTATAGTCGGATCCATCAAAATGAGGCTTAAGGTGTGAGTGGATTCCCTCTTGTGCCATTGATCTTTTCTCACCCAATTAAGGCTAGAATGTGAGATTTTTCTCTGATACCACTTGTTGGCCTTAGGCACCAAGAAGGGAGGGGGCGTTGAATTAGTGTATAAAAAAAATTAGGAGCAAAGAGATAGAGAAGAGTAGAAAATAAGGCACACGATTTGTAGTGGTTCAAGTATAATCGACCCTACATCCACTCTCTAATTCTCTGCAATTAGGTGTTGAACTAACTTCGAATGGTGTTTCTAAGCTCACACCTAAATTTTACACTTGTGTTTTCAAGGCTCACATAATAACCTTTACACTATGTGTTTTTAAGGCTCACACAATAACCTTTCTTTAGTGTTTTTACAGGCTCACACTACAACCTTTACAAATGGTATTTATGCTCGCACCAAACAATCACTTAAAGAATGGAACAGGTTGAGTAGCAAAATTGCAAGAGTTTGGATTACAAATTAATGAATACTCTTGCATTTACATTTGTTTGGTGAGATATTTATAGTCTTTACCCACCAAAGAGACGTTGCAATAAAACTGGTAGCAAATCTCTAAAGTATGCTAGGAAGATTTTGCATTAAATGCTTGTCAAGCTTCATTCACAGTCGCTACTACTCTTTCGCTGTCGCGATTTTCCAATTTCCATACGGAAGCCAAAAATTACGACAAAAATCTCTGTTTGTGTCTAAAGGCTAGTCCACGTGTCATCTTCTCATTGGTTCACCAGGAAAATATAATCGTTGCTTTTCACATGCTCACAAAAGTTGCAGTCACAATTTTTATTGTATAGGGCGCGACTTAGGACGTGAATTCGTCTGTCAAAATGTCCATCTTCTTATTCATGAATGTCGATCGCTACCCACAAGTTGCCATTGCGATTTTTGTCTTCTAACGGTCACCTAGGACACTTGTTATGTTGTGGTTATAGACTTGATTCCCTCTTGAGTTACTTTGAAATTTGCGATTGCTATTGAGACGTGACACACACTGCGAATTCGTCTGTGACTTTGGCACTCCCATTTTTGGATGAATCATGGTAGAGAATGGCTCGCGAATTTGCCTGTCCAATTTTCAACCTGTCTTAAGCTAAGTCGCGATCGTGATATTTGAAATTGCAGTCGCAAATTAGGAGACACTTTGCTTTCTTTAGAGATTTTGAACTCCATCCAACTTTCAATTTAGAGACTAACTAAAAACTGCAAAACAACACTTAATTGAAACATTAGAATTGATTAATCTCCTTTGTCAAGATCAAAAGAGATCCAAGACTTAAGATTAACCATCCTAGTCCAACAATAGGATAGAAACTAGAAATAATCTACGTCTAAGAGGGAGAGAAAATAATTTGCAAAAAAATAACATAAGTTGAGGGGAAGCATTAAACTATCATACTTAGGAAATTTTACCCTAAGTATTCATTGAATCATACTTCACTCCAACTTCATATTTCTGCATTATTTTCCCTTTAGATCAATCTAAGTTGTCAAAATAAAAAAGGGGGAGATTGTTGGACTAGGATGGTTAATCCTAAGTTTTGGATCTCTTTTATTCTTAATAAAGGAGATTGATCAATTCTCATGTTTCAATTAAGTGTTGTTTTGTAGTTTTTAGTTAGTCTCTAAACTGAAAGTTGGATGAAGTTCATAATCTCTAAAGAAATCAATGTGTCTCCTAATTCGCAACTGAAACTTCAAATATCTCACGAGGGCGAAGCACTTGTCGCGACCATAACTCAAGAAAGTGTTTTCTCCCTCACCAAATAGAAGGATTCACAGTCCTTATTGCACACAAAAAGAATTTCAATCACGACCGTAGCTTTTCGTTGGTTGATCAAACACAACAATTATATTTCTTGGAGCACCAATGGCAGTAGGACATATAGACTAACCGATAGACATAAAATGGGGTTCTCTACCAAGATTTTGGTATTTCCAGTACAAATTGGAAAATTGCGACTGTGAAATGCCATTCACGACTGCAAAATCAATATGACAGGTATTTAACGCAAAATTTGCCTAGCTTGCCTTACAGATTTAAGCATAGTTTGTTAGTAACGTCTCTTTAGTGGATGTTGCCTATAAATACTCAACGAAACAGATATGAATGCAAGAGAATTTCATTAATTGTAGCCAAACTCTTACAATTTTACTTCACAACTTCTTATTCTTTGATTGTGAGTTCTTATTATTGGGTGTAAACATTAAACACCATTGTATTTGGGTTGAGAGTTAGCCTAGCTATCAAAACTCTTGTAATAGGTTAAAGTGTGAGTCTGTGTAAAACACTTGAGCAAGGTTTTATATGAGCCTTAAAACACAAATTATAAGGTTGTGTGTGAGCCATAAAATACATTGTACAAGTTTGGTGTGAGCTTGAAAACACCATTTTAAGTTGAGTGAAATACCCAATTATGAAGAACTGGGGAGTGGACGTAGGGTTTGTTAACATCTGAATCACTATAAATATCTTGTGTTATTTTTTTCTACTTTTTCTCTAAACTATAACTACCTCACTTTATTTCCAATTTTTTTTAGTTTCCCACCAATTCAACCCCCTTTTCTTAGTGCTCAAAGGCCAACACCCTTCATGAAGCATTTCTTTCTTGTCATTAAGGAGGAACTTCTTCACTTGATTTGTGATAAGTGCAAATTAGTCTTCATTTCTATTACTATCATGACTCAAAATCGAAGGTAGGCTTAAGGCCATCAAAAGCCATAACAAGCTTAAAACAATCTATTACTTTTATACAAAAAGAGTCAAATCATAAACTTAACTATTTTTTATCCATTTAATTCATTATTGTTTCTTTAAACCTTTTATAATTTAATCATAATCGCAACTTATCTTTTATGCCATGATATGAATATCACAAATTAACTAATTAGCATAAAGGAAGATAAGGTTAACTCTAAAACAATTTTATGTAAAACCTTTCAATTCTTTATCATTCTTTTCTTCCCTTACTTTTCTTTCTTCTCATTCCCTTTATTTTAATTTTATTTACCTTTTCTTTTTATAAGCATTTACATTTGTAGAAGTTCTCCTATTATCAAATTTCTAAGATATTTATAAGAGGTAGAGGTTAAAACCTCATATATTACCATTAACATCAACCAAGTGGTATTTATGAAACTTAAGGACCTTATAATTGCATTTTAGGTCTCATAATCAATATTCTATTATCAATCTCAATATATTCACCAATTACATCTCTTTCAACTCAAATTCTTCTCTCTTAACTTTAATTCTTACACATCAAACATAAATATTTAGCTTTATTTCATTCTTAATTTAAACTTATGATATCATTTATTAAATACACATATAGAGACACACTAAGAATATAGGATTACAATATACAACTTAAACTTAAATCTTACACATGTGTCAATAGATCATTTCTTTTACATTTCTATCACTGTAATATTATATAACATTTATAATTCTTAAAACATAAATAAGGCAACTAAGGAGGAAATAAACATAATGCCTCTATAATAAATAAATAAAACTAACTAAACTTTTAATCTTCTACTTTAACTTATCCTTCATGCATCAACCACTTATTAAACAACTAGGTGTATTATGGTAGGGTTAGTTTAGAAGGACTTAGTAGACAGTTATAATCCATTATGTAGTCATGTCATGCACATTAATATGCCTACATGCCTTGTCATGACCATTCTCTTATCATACGATTTCTATATAAATATGTGCATCATAATAATCAACCATAGCATATCATTTTATATGTAGAGTACTTGAGTCATAAATACCCCTACTAAACATCAGTGTCTTATTATCGATATACTTAACTTCAATCTTTTTTTTTTTTTTTGTTAAAGAGGTCTCTGTTAAAAACCTTAAAAGCAAGTGCTCTCCTTAAAAGCTTTAAGAGCATGAGCTTGAACTTTAAGCTTATTGTATTACATTCCTTTTATATTTCATTTCCATACTTTTTCTTTTTTAATCATCAGCTAAGGGAATAATAAATGATCCTTAAAGAACACCAATGCATTATATAACATAAATAATTTCCTATTATAGGCATACATATGTAGATGTATTTAACACTTAAAATACTTGGCTTTTTTAGCCTATACCTTTAAATCCTATTATGCATGAATATTTCTTATGGATGATGAAAGCATAATAAATTATAGCCATTCACTTCACTTATTTATCCATATTACTCACACATAACATCTATAATTAAGCGTCGATGATCATTGTCTTTTTTTTTTTTTTTCAATCTTTAAGTGCATCGTTAGCTCCAAAAAGCATAAGGCTTTAAACATAATAATAATCTATGTAATTAGACATTCATATTACTTACATAATATGGAGAGTGTTCTTTCACTCCTTATAGTGCAATTAACACATTTGGAGTCTAAAAATTCCTAAGGCAACAATTACATTCTTTCTGTAACATTTTATCAACCTAAAAATTCCATAAATACATTAAATATGTCATAACCATAAATCATACCATACTCTTAATTCACATTATTTCTTTAGCATAAATAGAGAGATTAACTTACCTAACCTTAACCAATTCATTCTCATCTAGTAGAATTTAAGGAATTCACTTAGTGTTGGATTTGAACAACCAAAATACAAAAAACCAAGGTAATAAACACATTAATCACCCTCCACGCTAATTGAGAGTAAAGGAAAGAAATCTAACAATCACAATCATCAACATTAATAGAATTTTATAGTGCATGAATATTCGTCTCTATAAGAAATTTAGGGTAA
The DNA here is from genome assembly GCA_949677035.1 of Omphalea diandra. NCBI lineage: Eukaryota > Viridiplantae > Streptophyta > Magnoliopsida > Malpighiales > Euphorbiaceae > Omphalea > Omphalea diandra. The sequence goes on along the minus strand of CATIWR010334166.1, from coordinate 79,282 downwards.
ATACTTAAAATTTTTGAAAAATACCTATATGCTTAATGCTAAGGTAATCCAAAACTTCTAAATAATTTCGAACATGTATTCCTACATTATATATGTCAAAGAACTAAATAAAAATCATAATAAGAGAAGAGATCAACATTGAACTTGTTTTCTGTAATGTTGACCTCTATTGATCCCTAACTCCACCTATTCTATTTTTATAATGATTTCTATTTAATCTATTCTTAAACAACTTAAAATCAATAATGAAACATTAAACTGAATTGATTAAGGCAATATTTAAATGATCCAGGTACCATGATCATATAAAGATAGAAAACTTTATTGATTTCCTTTTACTTGACATCTATAATCATCCTTCAATCAATGCTCAAACTAATTTTTTGAGAAGTTTTTTTAATTCTTATTATGTTTTTCTAAGAATCCATAAACATAAGGTTTAAGGCTTTAAGGTTGAAAGAAAAAGATGCTATATAAAATATAAGGTCACTCCAAAAGTATCTTAAAATGAACATTTCAAAATATTAGGTTTTACAATTCTTCCCCTCTTACAAAATTTTGTCCTTATAATTCCTTAAATTTAAATTAATTAGAAATGCTTTTGCGAAACCATAATGCTTTAATAATGCAAAACTTAAACATCACTTATTTATATAATTTTTCATGCTTTTGTATTATTAACATTATTACAAACATTTCTTATTCATCCTCTGTCATTATTAATATCATTCTTCGAATGTCACATTTTTGCCATCATATTCCTTCCCTTAGAAATACTCTTATCATAACTCTAAATCAATCTTAACATCTATAGATTATGAACAACCCAAGCCAACCAATGTTTACCTAAAGCATCTTTAAAGTTAGGAAGAAAAAAAAAGTCACTGAAAACCTTTAAAACTTTAAATGCATATGTAAAATCATTTAAAATATTTTAAGTATCTTTAAAACTCATTTAAAACATTGAAAAGTCGCATTCCATGATTATAGTACACTATTCCATATGCATGATCAAGTTATTCTCATGGCCATACTTGGTTTGGTGTCTCTTCACCATTATAGTTTGTTATCCTAAAATGCCTCAAGGGGGGTAAATAGGGCAATAAAAGTAAAAAAAGAAATACAAAACTAAAGATCAAGAAGCAATAATTATAAGGACACTAGAATTTTATAGAGGTTCAATAAAGACTCATACATCTCTCCTCTATATCACAAGAGAGAGTTTCATTACCAAATAGCTTACAAGTGTTACTCAAACCTTTACACTAGAGAATTTATTGGGTGCCACTCAAAGCCCTTTATCAAATAGTTTCAAGAACTATTCAAGCCTACCTAAGATAATTTATAGTTATTATCTTATACCTTTTACAAGAGTTTGGCTTTAAAAGGTATCCAAATCTAAAGAATATCCTCTCACGAAGGTTATAAGTAATGCATAACGAAATACTCTGAAGCACTTCTAAAGAAAGAAAGAAAAATAAGAATCTAACAAGTAAGCATGAGGCATGATTAAGAATGAGATCGCTAAAGTAGCTTCGCATAACTTCTTCTTCTTCAATCGGATAAGCTCTTGAAGAATGTTTGGTTCACATAACAAAAATCTTAATCATTATTTGATTGCTCTCTAGTGGTTAGATTTCTTAACTGGATATCTTTATTTCATGTATATCATATCATATATGTTATCTTTGAATTCTGGCACTTATATAGCAAACAACAAAAACTAATTAATGCCTACATTTGAAAATCATTCAAATCTATTAATATAGCTGTTAGTAATCCCATCAACACTTATTAGGATGCTGACCATAGTTGTCGAATGAATAATGATCTTAAGGTCTTTGTTAATGGTTGTATAGTATTATAGTTGCTACCTTATTAACAATCATTAGGTCAGTCCAACACTTGTTGAGAAACATTCCATGGAAACAGTTTATGGCTAGAGTTCCACTGACATTATTTCCTTCAATAATCGTTTAAAAACTTCTTTAGCATTTGTTATGACTTGTGTAAAATCGAAGACTTCTTTAACATTTTTTGTCAAGATTTCTCGATGGTTATTGGGAACCTTTCATGACCCATTATGATATCAACACTTATTGATTTCTTCTTAGAAGATATTGAAGACATATATACTAGATAAGCTTCAACTATTGTATTTTGCCTGTTATTTTTCATGCCATGCCAATTAGTATTTTGTCCATTTTCATTAAGACAAATAGAAAACTTAGCCATTTCTTTTAGGATTTTCAACTATTGTTAGTGCTCTTCAACAATCCTTACAATGGTCGTTAGCATAGCTAGCCACTATTGTGGGTAATTCTTTCACTAAGATTTGTTCAAAACTTAGTCTCATGCTTTAGTATGTGATTGACTTTCCTTAATTGAACTTCATATGTAAGTATTTAGGAGAGTTAGAAACCTTCCAAACTTCCTTTATAACTTGAGATTGTAATAACAGGCCTATAAGATCAAACATAAAACACTTACACATAAGTTAGGCAATTTAACCCTTCATTTGTAATAATCAAAACAAGAATTGAGACTTAGAAGGTTTGACATTCTCCCCCTTTTTTTATGATGACAAATAATATAAGATAATATCTACAGTATAAAATAATGTATGTTTAGCTCCCTCATTAATCTAAGCATATTTCAAGTGAATGAAAAAAAGTAAGATTATCTCACATAGGTTTTGTGTCACATATATATTTTCACATGTTCTAGTGTATGTTAATTATCTACCCTTTCATTACATACATTTCCCCCTTTATATTCTAATTTAATGATTTAAGACATCTAATACATCAATGCATATATCATTTCCAATACATTTATCAACACAAATACAATTCTCTGCCCCTTGTCATTATCAAAAAGAGGCATAAAAAGAGAAATATAAAGTCAAGCAATAGATAAATATGAAACATAAATAGAGAAATTATATAGATAATATTAGATTAAAAAGAAGTCACATTTAGTCCAATCATTAGAAAAGAAAATTCAAAGAAATTGTTTTTATGGGATAATGATCAAGGGATTTTAATCAACAGTAATGTCTAGATTTTCTAAGTAGATTGGTATGTTTGGTATTTGTAAAGAATGACTCTTGGTTGAAGTTAGCTTGCTTTGGGCTTCATTAGCTTTCTCATCCTTTTCTTTAAGTTCTGAAGTATATGATTTTGAGATAGGCTTGATGTTCATATTTTCATTCACTCAATCTAGTGTTTGAGTTATATCTTTAACTTGTGAACTTATCTTGTTTACTTCCGCTGTCGAGTGTAACATTGTTATCCAAGTTACTTATTATAACATTGAGCATGGTCAATTGCTACAACACCTTTTCTTCAAACACTGAGAAAAACAGGTTTGAGTCAAGGGAGCAGAAGAATATGGCATACTAGATTTAGCAATTGTACCCATCTTAGTAATTACTACAACATTAAATCTTACAACCTCTTCAAGGTTCACATCATCTTCCTCAATTGCTTATAACTTTTCATTAGTGGGAGAGATAATTCCATTTGCTTGCCTTTTTAAAATTTTGATGCATAAGAGCATCTTCTCCCTAATTGCCTCATTTGGGGGTAATGCTAACAAGTTTAGAGGAATGCTTAGCTTCTTCCTTTTATCTTTAGTCCTTATGATGGCTTTCACAAATTTAACAATTTTACTAATGTAATAAGTCATCACAGGGGTAATATTCTTCTTAGCTTAAAGCTCTAACATTTTCATCAATAACTAGGGTGTATCAACCTTCTTTTATTGACCATACACCATAGATAGAATAAGTCTTGTATGGTATTATTCCCATTAGATTGTCCTCTACCATTTATGCTTTAGATAATGCATCTGTGTGCAATTTGCAAGGCATGGCTTTTTTTTTTTTTAATCTTATATGCCTTATTATTGGAGTCATAATTTGTTATTCCATCAGTCATTGAAAAGACAAAAATCAGTCATGGCTAGCTTAAAGATAGTAAATTATTCATAATTTCCCTCTTTTAACACTTCGACACACTGTATGGCTCCCTTAACTGTCATCTTGTAGCTTTTCCTAAGTAGTTGAAAGATTATAGTGCCCAAGGATTTCTTTCATGTCACAATCCTCATCTAATACCTCAAAAGTAGCAAAAAACTCTATTTTGAGTTCTACGTAGGGTTCTTCTTAAATTCTTATAAAAGATTCCCAATTTGTCCTTTTCATTAGTTCTATGATAGGCTCTATTATTTTGTATCTCCCTAAAACTTTACACTCTATAAACTTTCCCCAACTAATCCTTCTTCTAGCTATCTTGTTCCTTAGTTAAGCTTGGTTTTTGCTCTTAAAGATAATTTGATGAAGTCTAAGAACTAAAGGTGTAGGTATCTTGGCATGTGCTCTAATAAGAGATGTTTCACACTTTATTTTGTGAGCTTTACCTTTTTTCCTTTTTTTTTTTCCCTTTAATCTAGCTTATTAATTTCTTAGGAGTTAGAGGTGGTGAAGGGGTTTTTATTATATTCTTCTCTTTCTACTTTTCGGACTTCGAAGTGAGTAGCCATTCATCTAAACTATAATCAACTTTCTAAATAGGTTTTTTTTTTTTTTTTTTTACTTTTTTAGGATCTCTAACTCTAGGTCCCATTTAGGAGTTTAGTGTAAGATAGTAAAGGGTCAAAGACAAAAATATAAAGTTTAGAGAGAGAGAGAGAAAGAGAGAGAGAGAGAGAGAGAGTGAGAGAGAGAGATATAGACAAGATAATAAGTGGTAATTTTTTAAAATAAAAACATTATGCTTTAGGTTTTAAAAATGAGTGCATAATCGACTATTGAAACCCTATTAATAGGCATTGAAGAAATTGCAATGACAATCAAGCTTATTTTGCAATGATCATGGAAAAATTTTACTGATGATTATTGAAAATTCACAACAATCATGGAGCAAACTCATTTAAATCATACATTTCCTTAGAATATTTAATGATAATTATTAAACCCTACAATGATCGTTGAAGTTCTACTTGATCAAAATAACACTTTTTGGACTAGATTGGTCAAACCTAAGTCAAAAGTCTCTTGTGATCTTAACAATGAAGATTGATAAGTTCTAACATCTTGTTTAAGTGTTGTTTTAGCAGTTTTTAAAATAGGTTTGCATTGTTTGCATTTGAATTCGGATGGAAGTCTAAATCTCAAACATTGTGTAAGGCACACAATTTGCGATCAAAAACCTTAAAATCGCGATCGTGACCTTGCAACAAGAATGAATGAACTTGAACTAGACGAATTCAAGGAGTAAATCGTAGCCATGATCCTGCCAAGGAAGCCATGATTGTCATACTATCTGATTCGCGGTGACTTTTGTATTCCCAGTCACGACCGCGACTTTTATAGTTTTATAGAGGCAACCAAGTTTGCAACCAAAACTTGTTAGGTGTCCAAGATAATTGTTGACATATCAAAATTTATAAAGATGAAAAAGCTATTAAGACCATTACCCATTAAAGCATTTTTTTCCTCACCAAACTGATGGATTCGCAATCATTGTCGCATCCAAGAAGAATCTTAATCGCTACTATGACTTTTGGTTAGTTGGATAAATGCAATGGCTATTTTTCTTAGTAAACTAATAGCAGCATACCACGTGGACTAGCTATTAGATATAAACAAGGTTCTCTACTGCAATTTTAGTCTTTCTAACGTAAAGTGAAAATTTGTGACTGCGAAATGCCTATCACGACCGCAAAACTAGTCTGACAGGCAGTTAATGTAAAATTGGCTTAGCTTACCTTAAAGATTTAGACATAAATTCTTTGTAACATCTTTTTGGTGGTTATTGCCTATAAATACTCCACCAAACAGACATTAATGCAAAAGAATATCATTGATTATAGCCAAACTCTTGTATTCACAATCTTTTATTCTTTGTATATGAGTTAATATTGTTAGGTGTAAGCATTAAACACCATTGTAATTGGGTTTAAGAGTTAGCCTAGTTGTCAAAACTCTTGTATTAAGTTAAGTGTGAGCCTTTGAAAAAACACTTGAGTGAGGTTTTTATGTGAGCCTTAAAACACAAGTTGTAAGGTTATGTGTGATCCATTAAAACATAATGTACATGTTTGGTGTGAATTTAGAAATACCATTTTAAGTTAGTAGAACACCCAATTGTGAAGAGTTAGGGGGTGGATATAAGGTTAATTAACACTCGAACCATTACAAAAAATATTATATGTTCATTCCTTCTCCTTCTCCTTCAATCTCCCAAATTCATTATCTTCCCTCCAAATTTTTAAATTCCCACCAATCTAACTCCCTTTCTTGGTGCTCAAGGGCTACAAGTGGTATCAGAGCCAAGTTCTTATTAAAACTCTTAATTGAGTGAGCAAAGACACAGGGCACAAGAAGGAATCCATACCCATCTCAAGCCATACTTTGATGGATCTAACTATATGCATTGAAAGTATAACATGGAGATATATTTGGACAATGATGTAGTGGACCTTTGGGATATTGTGGCAAAAGAATGGAAGCCACCTATTATAGTGGTTGATGGAAGTAAGGAGTTAATCACAATGGGAGAATGGTGGAAGGTCAAAAAAGATCAAATGGAAGAAAGAAAAGGTCTATATCAATCCTTTTTAGTTCCTTGTCAAGGGAAGAAATAAAAAGAGTTCAATATTGCCTCACAATCCATGAAATTTGGAAAGATTTGGAGAATTACCATGAAGGCACAACCTTGGTGAAATCTAACAAATTAGATACGTATGTGATATAATGAGAGTTATTTATGATGATGAATAACGGAATCATCATCAATATGACAAATAGAGTCATATCCATTGTCACAAACATGAAGAAATTTGATAGAATGAGAGTTATTCATGACGAAGGATAATGGAATCATCATCAATATGATTAATAGAGTAATATGCATTGTCACAAACATGAAGAAATTTGGAAGAATACTCACCAATCATGAGGTAAACACTAAACTACTTAAATTCTTACCTCTTAAGAAGTTTGGTGCTAGGGCATGTAGTATATAAGAGTCAAATCTAGAAATTGGAAAAGTGCAAACAGATGTCTTCATAGGCAAGCTTCTCACTCATGAGCTAGCCTTGAAAAAGGATAAGGAGATGAAGAAGATGAGAGGGCAAGGGGATAAGAATGACGAAACAACAAAGAAGACTTTAGCTCTCAAATCCTCATCTAAAGACAAAGAAGCAAAGGTTGTCTCAAATGATGATGATAGTGAAAAAGAAGAGGAGGAGTGAGCTATGCTTTCTAGAAGAACTAAGGAGCTGATAAGAAGAAGAAAGGATAGAAGAAACTTCAAGAAGGCATCTCCCAACCACAAAGAAAAGATGAGTTAACTAAGATGCTATGAGTGTGGCAAGCAAGGCCACATCAAGTAGGATTGCCTTAATCTAAAAAAGATGAAGAAAAGGGACGAAGAAAAGAAGAAAAGCTTTGAAGCTACTTATCATGATAGCTCTAGTGAAGACGATGAAGATGAGGAAGTGGCAAATTTATATTTTATGGCACAAGATGACTCTTTAAATGAGGTAAGTTCTTCACCCCATTCTTATAAAAACTATGATGCATTAGATGATGTGGATGATGAGCTCTTGGAAGCTCTTACCTTGAGATGTGATAAATACAAGTCACAAATGAAAACTTAAAAAAAGAAATGCTCAAAACTGGAAAATGAGTTTAACTCATTAAATGAGCTTGTCAGTGAATTGAGGACTTCTAATGAAGAACTTAGAAAATCTATAGAAAGTCTTACAAAGTCTTCATCTTCTCTAAATTCTTAATTTTTCATACCTAAGAGTTTTTGGGTGTAAGTGCTACATCTTAAATACCAAGGACAATCTTAGAAAATTTGATTCTAAGACAAATTAAGGTGTTTTTCTAGAAAATTCCACTTGTAATAAAGCTTATAAAGTATTCAATAAAAGTACCACGGTTGTTGAGGAGTTAATGAACATTGTGTTTGATAAATATAGTAAACTTGATCATGGGAAAGGTTCTCTTGTTGATAATCTTGTAGGTGACTTTGAGAAAATGTAGTTAGACTCAACTTTAAGAGAAATTGTTATAAACCGTGCTGAAGACAAGTCATCAAAAGAAGAAAAGAAATTTCAACCACAACAAGCAGAAATTTCAAATCAAGATCTTCCTAAGGATTGGAGATTCTCCAAACATCACCCAAAGGATCTAATTATTGGTGATACATCCAAAGGAGTAAGTACTAGATCTCAATATAATGTTTAGACAATAATCTTGCATTTGTTTCTCAATTTCAGCCAAAATCAATTGATGATGCTCTTGATAATGAAAGTTAGGTGTTTGTCATGCAAAAAGAATTCAACCAATTTGAGAGAAACAAAGTATGAAAACTTATTCCTAGACCTAAGGAACACCCTATTATAGGATGCAACTGGGTGTTTAGGAATAAGTTAGATGAGCAATGTTTCATTACTAGAAACAAGGCAAGATTGGTTATAAAGGGATACAACTAAGAGGAAGGCATTGATTATGATGAAATCTATGCCCCCATAGCAAGATTATAGACCATTATGATTCTCTTAGCTTATACATGTCACATGAGCTTTAAACTTTTTCAAATGGATGTTAAAAGTGTATTTTTAAATGGTCTAATTAAGGAGGAAGTTTATGTTGAACAACTTTATGGTCTTGAATCTCACATTTTTCCAAATCATGTTTATAGGTTAGCTAGAGCCTTATATGGTTTGAAATAAACATTAAGAGCTTGGTACAAAAGGCTTAGCTCATTTCTTTTACAAAATGATTTTAAGAAAGGAAAGGTTGATACTATTTTATTTGTCAAAAGGCACAATCAGGACACATTCATTGTACAAATATATGTTGATGATATTATATTTGGTGCTACTAATGAAACTCTTTGTAAGGATTTTGCCAAGTATATGACTAAGGAATTTGAGATAAGCATGACGGGAGAGCTCAAGTTATTTCTTAGCCAAAAAATCAAGCAAACCAAAGGAGGCATATTCATCAACTAAGCTAAGTACACAAAGGACATACTTATGTAATTTGGTATGGATGGATGCAAAGTAGTAAAGATACTAATGAGTGCTACCATCAAACTACACAAAGATGAAAAAGGTAAGTATATTCATGAAAAAAGATATAGAGGTATGATTGATTTTATGCTCTATCTCACGGTCTCTAGATCCCACATCATGTTTAGTGTATGCATGAGTGCTTGGTCTATCCTAAAGAATCACATCTTAATGTATTTTAATGGATTCTTAAATATTTACATGATACATTGCACTTAGGTTTATGGTATCCTAAGAATTCATCTTTTAACCTTTTAAGATATTCGAATGCGGATTATGTCGGTAGCTTACTAGATAGAAAAAACACTTCTGAAACTTGCCAATTTGTAGGAGAATGGTTAGTTTCTTGATTTAGTAAGAAATAAGTTTTAGTTGCTTTATCCACTGCTGAAACATAATGTGTAGTAGCAGGTTATTGTTGCACCTAAGTTCTTTAGATGAAAAAACAACTAAAGGATTATGGTAAAGTTTTTTTTATCACATTCCCATCAAATGTGACAACAAGTGCAATAAATCTTTCAAGGAATCTCATCCAACACTTTAGGAGTAAACACATTGACATTAAGCATCACTTTTTTAGAGATCATATCTAAAATAGTGATGTGGTGTTGTAGTTTATCGACACTAATCATTAATTTACAGATATTTTCACTAAACCCCTCAATGAAGAAAGGATGAACTTCATTAAGAAGGAGTAAAGATTACTTGATGAAAGCTTATTAGAATGAAAATAAGATCTTATAGGATGTTTTTTATTTAGTTTGTTATTTTGAGTCAATGGATGTTGTATTTGATAGATGTGCACCATATTACTTTGGATGTCTTAATTACATATGCAAATGTGCTTCTCTATACAAATTTGTATGAATTAATCATTAATACATTAAGTGCATCACAATTAGGAAGGACAATTCTTATCTCTTCCTCATTTCTCTTTTTGGCTCGTAATTCGCGGTTGCTACTTTCATTTAGCCATAGCAATTTATAAGCACTTATCAAACTTTAAATTTTGTCATACTTCAAATTTGCGATCACGATCTTAATTCTCCATCACAAATTTTTTCAAAATTCAAAAGTTTTGGCCATTGACTCTTTCAATTTTCAAGGAATTCTTGTCTTTTACTCATATTTTTTTTGTAATTAGCGATTGCAAATTAACGTAACTACCAAGCATTAATTAATTTGACTACCAACCGATGACACCCTTTCATTTATTACAAATTTAGGCATTTTTTACCATTTTTTATCATATTTTTTCCTATTTAAATCCCTCTAACACTCTTCCATTTCCCTTTTACACATTCTCTTTATCTATCTTCCTTTTCTTGTCTCAAACCTATTACGATTTTCTAACTTCTCTCATGGCACCCAAAAAGCTCTATAGAGCAGAGAAAGGAAAGGATATAGCCCTACCTTTTGGTTATTCTACCCTTCACTTGACGAAAGGGATCATTAAAGAAGAGAAAGACCATTACAAAGCTAACTCCACTAAAATCATCCAACCCAATAAAATGTCCTCAACTTTTCTCTTTGAATCCTAAGAATCAAGGACAAAATTCATGTTTTCTTATCCAACTTGGGCTGGAATGAGTTTATCTTTTGAGATAAACCTAGATACAAAGAAATAGTTGATGAGTTTATATGCACGGTCACATTAAGTAGAAGAGTTGAATCCAAAGTAAGTAGGTATGGGTTAATCTTTTGGGGACCCTTATTTTATTACCTTTAGACAACTCTCTAACCTTTTCAACCTTTAAATAGGAGATGATATCCCTTTCATCATCTTTGCACTTGATATCATCTACTCTGAATTCTGGTATGAAATTTCTATTAAAACAAAACATGACCCAAAAACATCTTTGGCAAAGTATATATGGACCCTTCCAAATTGGCTCCTTCATTGTACATCACCTTTTTATAAATGCTAGAGGTGATGGGAATGAAAAGGTCTCTCAAAAGGACCTAGCCTTCCTATTTGATTAACCAAAAACAAACCCATCCAAATCCGTCGATACCTTATGGATTAATTGATTCACATGAGTACCAAGTCCAAGAATTAATTCCTTCTACCCTTTCATATCACAACAATCTATAGGTATGTGGGGGCCCTAAATGAGGGAAATAAAAAATTCTTCACAAAGAAATATTTGCCATCCCACAATTTTCTTAACTTGCCCTACCTCATCAATGCCAAGGCTATATACCCTGACTCTTATATTATACCTAGAGTTCTTTTGCAACTAAAAAGCTTGAAACCTCTCAAGCCTCCAAGAGGAAGAGGCTTGTGATAGAAGAGGGTACTGTTGGCCCTTGAGCGCCAAGAAAGGAGGTTGAATTGGTGGGAATCTAAAAAACTTGGAGGGAAGATAAAGTGAATAGAGATTGGATGAGAAGTAGAAAGAAAGAACACACAATATTTGTAGTGGTTTCAGTGTTAACAAACCCTATGTCCACTCCTCAATTCTTCACAATTGGGAGTTTCACTAACTCAAAGTAGTGTTCCCAAGCTCACACCAAACTTGTACAATCTATTTTAATGGCTCACACACAACCATACAATTAGTGTTTTAAGGCTAAAAAAAAACCTCACTCAAGTGTTTTACAAAGGCTCACATTTTAACCTATTACAAGAGTTTTGATAGCTAGGCCAACTCGCAAACCCAATTATAATAGTGTTTAATACTTACACCCTGCAATAATACTCACATATAAATAATAAGAAGTTGTGAAGTAAATTTGCAAGACTTTAACTATAATAAATGAAATTCTCTTGCATTCATGTATGTTTGGTGGAATATTTATAGGCAACAACTACCACAGAGACATTTCTAACAAACTATGTCTAAATCTCTAAGGTAACCTAGGCAGATTTTGCATTAAATGCATGTTAGACTGATTTCGTGGTCGTGACTGGTATTTCGCTATTGTGAATTTCGAATTTGCATTAAGAAGATTGAAATCGCAGTGGGGAAATCCGTTTTATGTCTAACGGCTAGTCCACGTGATATGCTACTTTGGCATTCCATGAAAATATGGTCGTTGTTTTTGTTTGACTAATTAAAAGTTGTGATCACGATTAAGATCCTTCTTAGATGCGATAAGGACCTTAAATCCTTTTGTTTGATGAGGTGAAATCAATTCTATGGGTCATGGTCTTGACATATTTTTACCCCCGTGAATTTTGATATCCAAACTATCATCGTAGACACTTGACATGTAATGGTTGCAGACTTGATTCCTTCCATTCAGCTATAAAATTAGCGATCGTGACTCAAAATGCAAACACCATCGTGAATATCTCTATATGATATTCAAGTCTTCCTTAGCTGGATCGTGGCTGTGATTTGCTCCACAAATTCATCCGATCCAAGTTCATCCATTTTTGTTGCAAAGTCGAAGTCGCGATTTAAAATTTCTTAACGGCGAATTTGGATGTCTTACTCAATGTTAGAGATTTGGACTTCCATCCAACTTCCAATGTAAACTTAACTAAAAACTACAAAAACAACACTTAAAAGAGATATTAGAACCTATCAATCTTCATTATCAAGATAAAAAGAGGCTTTTGATTTAAGTTTGACCAATCTAGTCCAATAGGCAGCCAACCAATTCCATCTCCTAAACCTAAACCTAAAACCAAGTCCTCTGCTATCTCTCTCTCTCCTCAATAAATAAGAAATTAGAAAAAGTCATGAGGAGGATCAAGAGGCAATTTCTTCTAATTTTCCACCTCCACAATGACTTGGTGGATCTCTAAGAAAAGGTGAGTGCTACTCCTTGTCACCTTTCTGATTTTGAAGATAGGGAAGATACTCTGGAAGAAGAAGAAAATCAAGAGGTGAAAGAAGGGGATGAAGCACAAGGAGGAGGTGCAGATGAAGACATTGTTGATTCTGGAGATGATGATAGCTCTCTAATCTTTTAGTGTTCTTTCCTAGCCATATAGTATTCTTTTTTCTTTTATTCACTTTGTTTGTTTTGTTGCCTAAGTTTGTGATCCTATATCTTTCTGCTTCTATTCATTTACATAAATAAAATTATTTGCAATTTATGCTTCATGTGTTTGTTTATGATGTGTAATTACTCTTCTATTTAATATCTAAATTTCTCTTCGAATCATGTCACCTATGCACTTTTACTCACTTTTACTTTCTACTCTCTTTTTTATCTTGCCAAAAGGGGAGAGAAATAGTGAAAGAAATTGCATGACATATTATCAAAGAGAAGTATAAGTTGAGGGGGTGCAATCTAATCTAAGATTTAAATCCTTGCTAAACTTAGTCTCTTAACAAGTATTGTGTTAAAAAAATGTTAACCATCTCAACTTCACACATATGCAATTCATTACCTTTTGTAAAATCAATCTAAGTCGTCAAAATAAAAAAAGGGGAGATTGTTGGACTAAGTTGGTCAAACTTAGGTCAGAGGTCTTTTTTGATCTTGACAATAAAGATTGATAAGTTCTAATATCTTGTTTAAGTGTTATTTTTATAGTTTTTAAGATAAGTTTGCATTAAAAGTTGGATGAAAGTCTAAATCTCAAACATTATGTAAGGCATACAATTCGAGTTCAAGAACCTTAAAATCATGACCGCGACCTTACAACAAGAATGGATGAACTTGAACTAGAAAAATTCGTGGAGCAAATTTTAGTCGCCATCCTACCAAGAAAGACATGATTGTCATACAGTCTGATTTGTGATGACTTTCACATTCCCAGTCGCGATCGCAACTTTTGTAGTTGTATGAAGGGAACCAAGTCCCCAACCAAAACTTATCATGTGTCTAAGATAATCATTGACATATCAGAATTCACGAGGGTGAAAAAGCTATCGAGATCGTGACCCATTGAAGTGACCTTACCAAATAGAAGGATTTGCGGTCACTGTCATGTCTAAGAAAAACCTTAATCGTAGCTGAGACATTTAGTTGATTGGATAAATGCAACATCTATATTTCTTGGTAAACTAATAGAAGCATGCCACGTGGACTAGCCATTAGATACAAATGTGATTCTCCAACATAATTTCAGTCTTTCTAGTATAAAGTGAAAATTTATGATTGCGAAATGCCAGTTACTACCGCAAAACTAGTCTGACAAGCATTTAATACAAAATCTACCTCGTTTACCTTAGAGATTTAAATAGAGTTTCTTTGTAACATCTCTTTAGTGGTTATTGTCTATAAATACTCCACCAAACATACATGAATGTAAGAGAACATTATGGATTATGGCCAAACTCTTTCAATTTTACTTCTCAATCTTTATTCTTTGTATGTGAGTTAATATTTTTAGGCGTAAGCATTAAACAACAATGTAATTGGGTTTGAGAGTTGGCTTAGTTGTCAAAACTCTTGTATTAGGTTATGTATGAGCCTTTGAGAAAACATTTGAGTGAGGCTTTTATGTGAGCCTTAAAACATAAGTTGTAAGGTTATGTGTGAGCCATTAAAACACAGTGTATAAGTTTGGTGTGAGCTTGGAAACACCATATTAAATTAGTAGAACACCCAATTGTGAAGAATTAGGGATTGGATGTAGGGTTTATTAACACCCAAATCACTATAAAATCATTGTGTGTTCATTTCTTCTTTTTCTCCTTCAATCTCCCAAATTCATTATCTTCCCTCTAAATTTTTAAATTCCCACCAAGTCAACCCCCTTCTTAGTGCTCAAGGGCTAACAACACTTTTGCAAGATTGAAAATAGTTAAAAAAAGCAAATGCCTTTGTAACAATTTAATCCATGGTAAAAATCATCACGAGCTTAATTGAATTGGACTTATCAATATGACATCTCGTAAACTAACCTTTTAGTTAATTAATCTGAAAGATTTATTTATCAGGATTAAATATATAAGACATATTAAAATAATTATATATTGAGCATATAGATGAAAGTTGAGAATGAATCCTTCAAGCTTTCACAACGTACATACTTCAAGTATCCTTAATTCCCTTTGGATGAACTACATCCTTTCACCACAAAGACGTTTAGTAAGGATATCTACCACTAGATGGTTAGTATTAACAAATTCAAGAAAAATATCTTCGCTTATTTACATAATGTCTTATAAAGTGATGCCTTATATCTATACTTTTCCTTTTAGAGTGCTAAATGGAATTATTGTTCTAATTGACTATAATAGTGTTATATTGATTCAAAACCTGATTATGTTCTGCCATTATGTATCTATTTTGTTTGAAAACAAAATCAAGTAATTTGGATAAGTATAATAAGAGTTATTATAGTTTAACTAGAGCAAGGTCAGGCTACTTTACAAGAAAAATATGCATAAACACTAGGTCCACTTTCATGACACATGACCATAGTTGCATACCAAGAATTTATACTCATTTTGACATTTTATAATGATGTATGTATTGAATGTTAGGATCTCAACAATTTGAGGAAACCCAAAAGAGAGGACCAAACCTACCATAAAGTTTGGTTGTATCAAAAGGTGAGTAAATCCCATAATTAGATTCTAATGTGTATATGTGATATTTTTTGATATGGTTGTGATTTATTACTTGTATATGTGATTGAATTGTGACATTTGACATGTGAATACAAGTCAAGTAAGACCTATATGATCTTAGTGATTACATGGTGTACCATTGTGAATGGATACTTGCCTACGGAACTAAAAGGATGTTGTGACCGGTTTCCCAAACACTTGGAAAAAGGGACTAATATGTCCTATTGGCACATGTTATTGATCAAATGATTCACTTATTATATGCTGGCCAACAAAATCAAATGTCACTTCAATCACATGAATTTCCAGAAGCAATGTTTGCCTTACAAGGTTAAGACAAAAACAAACTATTGGATTTGCACTTGCATTGTCAATTTTTACACTTGTAATGCATCCTGATGATATTTGATTATTGATTATGCCATAAGAATTCGATTGTTATTTTTATTTATTGAGTCATGACTCACCAAATCACAATTATGTTTTTTAAAAACTGAAACATAAGGTTTGGATACTTTGGAGCATAAAGTTTTGCATATAAACACATAGAGCTCAGGTTATCGGCTGAATTCCAGCTCTCTTTCTCTCTCTTTGTGTCATGTATATAAATCGAGATAGGAATCAACATATGGTCACTAGCCTTGAACATTAGTTAATGTATATGTGCATTAACTACATGTTGGGTTGTGTATATATATATATAATGAATCAACCTTTATGCATATGTAATTTTGGACATGAATGTCATGTTTAGTAAATGAAAATAGTTATTATAGTTTTTGGTATCAGTGCATGGATAGGTTCCATAGGGACATACATATGAACATGACATGACTTTTACACTATTATGCGTTACCATATGACATAGTCTTATATGTCTATAGGGCATTAACAGATGGTGGTCATGGTAGTACCTATGACTCACCAAGAATAGGGGAGTCAACTGATTTGTAATCCATAAAAGCATCATACCAACCATTAAAAGATCAACCTGCTGACAGAGTTAGATCACCTACGTATTCTTATGCATAACACATATCTCATGGGCAACCAAAATATAAAACTGGTGAACCAATAATGCAGGATCCAGAAAATCAAAGAGAAAGAAGGTATGACAAATTAAGAAAATAGGGTGCAGTTGACTTCAGTGGTACCACTGATCTAGTAATGGTAGAGACATGGTAAAAAAGAACACAAAGAGTTTGAATTTGATGAAATTCACACTAGAAGAAAAGACCCAGAGCTTACATGGGATGATTTTTTTCGTGAGTTCAATAATAATTACCCGCCAGAAGTGTACAAAGATGATAAAAAGAGGAAACTTTTGAATATGAAGTAGGGAGAGATGATTATGGCTAAGTATGAGGTAAAATTTAATTAATTATCTCATTATGCATCCTTTATAGTGGGCACTGACAAAGACAAACGTTAAAAGTTTAAAGAGGGATTGAGATATGATATCAGAAGTAAGATCACATCTGCAGATCTTGAAAATTATACCAAGATAAAAGCTGCTACAATTAGGGTGGAAAGATTAGAAAAAGAAAGGACAAAACAATGAGTAAAAAAGGGCCTATTGAGTTTGTGAGAGATTTTAACAGAAAGAAAGGAAAATGTGGAGATTATATGCCATCACAATTTAGTGCGAGGGGTGGTTACCATAGCTATAGAGGTAGGAGATTAGGAGTTTCTTCTTATGCAGGCAGAGGCTAAGTCCAAGTTATGCAACAATGACCCTCATTTCTACATTGTGGTAAGTAGCATATAGATGAATGTAGGAAACTGACTGGTGGGTGCTACTTTTATGGGTTTTTTTTTATTATCATATGCTTAGAGATTGTCTTGAAAGATCTAAAATGTCAGAGGGAGGTAAAGGCAAAGACAAAGATGCATTAGAGTCCACAGTTGAAACTTCAAAAGCTAGTAGAGCTGGAGCATCATTTGGTAGAGGTAGAGGAAGAGGTAGAATAACTACAACTGGTCAAGGTATGAGCATATCAAAAAGTCAGAGTTTTAGACCCTCGACACAGGCTAAACTATTTGCCATGACAAGGTAAGAAACTGTTGTTGCTCCATAAGTTATCACTAGTAAACTTTTTTTTCATGATTAAAAGTTGATGCATTAATTGATCCTAGCTTTACACATTCATTCATTTCATTAAACATGGCATCACAATTTTGTAGTAAGTATCAACCTTTAGGTTTTAACCTCTATGTTAGTACTCCTTTAAGAGATGTGATGATTGTGGATAAGGTATGTCATGATTTTGTGATTCACATTAAGTTGAATGTTGCTCTATTACTATTGCCACTCCGTGAATTTGATGTGATACTAGGTGTGGACTAGTTGTCCAAACATCATGCAATAATGAATTATTTTACTAAGGAAATTATTTTGAAATCTCTAAATCAGACAAGGGTTGTGTTGAGGTGGAAAGGCAAATTGTACCTACAAATTTAGTTACTACTATGAAGGCTTTTTGCATGATTAAAAGTGGTTGTGAGGCATATTTGGCATATGTGGTAAATGCAAGGTTCACAAATGAATTACTTTAGAATATTTCAGGGGGTAAATGAGTTTCCAGCTGATTTCCTTAGTTTACCACCTAATAGGGAGATAGAATTCATAATTGAGTTAGTCCTAGGAACAACACTGATATCCATTCCACCTTATAGGATGGCTTCATATCAATTGAGAGAATTAAAGACCTAATTGTAGAAGCTACTTGAAAAAAGATTCATTAGACCTAGTGTGTCACCTTGGGGTGCTCTAATGTTATTTGATAAAAAGAAAGATGGGAGAATAAGGACATGTATTGATTATAGTCTGTTGAATCGAGTTATTATGAAGAACAAATATCCTTTAACAAGGATAGATGATTTGTTTGACCAATTATAAGGAGCACGAGTGTTTTCTAAAATTGATTTGAAATCAAGATATTATTAGCTCAAAATTTCAAACTCACATGTATCAAAGATTGCTTTTCGAACCATGAATGGGCATTATGACATTTTGATGATGCCATTTGGTTTGACTAATACACTAGTTGCGTTTATGACTCTTATAAATAAAGTGTTTTAGCCTTACTTAGACAAATTTGTAATTATGTTCATTAATGACATACTGGTGTATTCAATGAGCAAAGAGAAGCATGAACAACATTTGAGTATTGTGATGCAAATTTGAGAGAAAAATAACTATTTCCTAAATTAAATAAGTGTAAGTACTAGATTGACTAAGTGGTATTTTTAGGACATTTTGTTTCTGAAAAGGGCATAAAGGTGGATCCAAACAAAATTGAAGCAATAGTAAAATGGGAAACCCTAAAGAGTGTTATAGAAGTTTGAAGTTTCTTAGGACTAGTTCGGTATTATCGTCGATTATTAAGAGCGTTTCACATATAACTACTCATTTGACTAAGTTGCTTTGGAAAAATACTGCATTTCAGTGATCTCAAGCATGTCATGTGAGTTTTGATGAATTAAAAGATAGATTAATATTTGCTCAAGTGTTAGCCATTCCTACAGGTAATAGAGGATTTTTAGTTTATAGTGAAGCCTCACATCAAGGTTTGGCCTGTGTTTTAATGCAGCACTAGAAGGTAATTGCATATGCATCTAGAAAACTAAAGCCTTATGAATTATCTTACACAATGCATGACCTAGAACTTGTAGTCGTTGTGTTTGCTTTGAAAATATAAAGACATTTATGAAGATACTTTTTAGATATTTACATATCATAAGAGCTTAAAGTATTTGATGAGCCAAAAAGAATCAAACATGAGACAAAGTCGATGGTTAATACTGCTAAAAGATTATAATTGCACCATGAAGTATCACCTAGGGAAGGCAAATGTGGTTATTGATGCTTTAAGCAGGAAATCAAAAAGCCATATAGCTTATTTACAAATTGTTGGACTAGGTTGTTCAAACCTAAGTCAAGACACTTTTTTGATCTTGACAATATAGATTGAAAGGTTCAAATATCAATTTTAAGTGTTGTTTTGAAGAATTTTAGTTAGATTTCTTCATTGAAAGTAAGATGGAATTCAAAATCTTTAACAATGTAAAGATCATCCAAATTCATGGTGAGTGTATTGCAAATCGTGATTGCGAATCAATCACAAGAAAGGATGAAGCTAAGCCAAAGGAATTCGCAGGCTATTTCGCTACTGTGAACTACTCAAAGACCGTAAAGCCGTAGTCACAGAGGAATTCGTGGTGAGTGTCACGCCATGGTTGAGACCGCGACTTTTGATAGTTGTTAAACATAACAGCTATATTTTCTTGAACAATCAATGGTTTCATGCCATGTGGACTAGCAGTTAGACACAGTTCAAAATTAGCAACCGCGAATTCAGTCTCGATCGTGAATTTCATCTGATGAGCATTTAATGCAAGATATGCCTAGCACAACTTGGAGATTTAGACATAGTTTATTTGTAACATCTTTTCAGTGGTTATTGCCTATAAATACACCAAATGGACTTGAATACAAGAGAATAACCATTTTGATTATGCCAAAACTCTTGCAAAGTTAATTCACAACTTTAATTTTTTATTTCTTTATACATAGTTTGGTGTGAGCTTTGAACACCTTTTGAGTTAGGTTTGAGAGTTAGCCCTTGTATAAAAAAACTCTTGTATAGGTTTAAGAGTAAGCCTTAGAAAACTCTTATATAGGTTTAAGTGTTAGCCTTAGAAAACACTTGTAAGGTTTGGTGTGAGCCTAAAACACTAAGTTGAGTGTTAGCCTTGGAAAAACAATTGTAAGGTTTGGTGTGAGCCTAAATACTAAGTTGAGTGTGAGCTTGTAAAACACTAGTGATTGAGTGAAATGCCCAATTGGTGAATTGAGGAGTGCATGTAGAGTTGGTTAATACCTGAACGATAATAAAACTCTTGTGTTCATTCTTCTCCTACCCTTTCTCTAATCTTTCATTCTTATGTGCTACCTCTAAAATCAAAAGTCCAAATTTGCCACCAATTCAACCCTCCCTTCTTAGTGCACTAGAGCCAACACAAGTATTTCCACTATCTTATTTAGTTCAGTTACGAGCTTTGAATGCAAAACTAAACATATAAAAGAATGAGGTATTGATTGCTACTTTTCAAGTGAGTCCAATGTTGCATGATCAAATTAAAGAAACACAGGGCTAGGATCCAAAGTTACAGAGAATGATTAAAATGGTAAAATAGGGGAGACATGTTGATTTTTATATTCAAAATGATGCCTTGATGCTGGGTTCTTATATTTGTGTGCCTAATGTTGATAACTTGTAAAGAGAAATCCTAAAATAAGCACATAAAACTTCATATGTCATGCTTTTAGGAATGATGAAAATGTATAATATCCTGCGATCTCATTTTTAGCGGTCTAAAATGAAGATATAGCAGCCTATGTTTCAACATGTTTGACATGTTAGCAAATCAAAATAGAACATCAAGCACTAATTGAAAAATTGAAACAATTGACGATTCCGGTATGGAAATGGGAAAGAATAACCATAGACTTTGTATATAGGTTATCGAGTACTTTAAAGAAGAATGATGTTGTATAGGTGATCATTGATAGACTAACTAAATCAGCTCATTTTTTGCCTATTCGATGGGGTAGTTCACTTAAGCACTTAGCCAAGAAATATATGAATGAAATTGTTAAATTACATGGCATTCAAGTATCCATATCAGATAGAGATCCATGATTTACATCTCGATTTTGGGTCAGTTTGCAATAGGCTTTGGGTACCAAGTTGAGCTCCAGTACTACTTTTCATCCTCAGACAGATGGACAATCAAAAAGGACAATTCAGACACTTAAAGACATGTTTCGAGTTTATGTGATAGAGTTAAAAGGTGCATAGGATGAATATAATGCCTTGATTGAATTTGCTTATAATAATCATTATCATAACAGTATACAGATGACACCATATGAATCACTATATGGAAGAAAATGTCAAAGTCATATCCATTGGGATGAAGAAGGGATACATGTTTTAGAAGGGCCAGAACTAGACATTATGGATAAAGTGAAGCTAATTAAGAGCAAACATAAAGCAATATAAGAGAGGCAAAAGAGCTATGCAGACCAACACCTGAGAGAAATGGAATATGATGTGAGAGACAAAATGCGCCTACAAGTTTCACCATGGAAAGGAATAATTCGATTTGATAAGAAAGGAAAACAAAGTCCTCAAAATATAGGGCCACATGAGATCCTAGAAAGAAATGGTCCATTAGCTTATAGGTTAGCACTAGCACTAGAGATGGCTCAGATTCATGATGTATTTCATGTGAGTATGCTCAGAAAATAGCAGTCTAATCCTATACATGTACTTAAGGATCCAGCTATACCAATTACAGATGATGTAAGTTATGTTGAAGAACTAGCGAAAATCATTGGTTATAAGACAGAACAGTTACGAAATTGAGAAATCCTTTTATTTAAGGTGTTATGGAGAAACCACTCACAAGAAGAGGCTGCATGGGAAACTGAAGAAAACATGAAACAATAATATCCATATTCATTATAGGAATTGAATTTCAGGGACAAAATTCTTTATAAGAGGGGAAGAAATGCAACATCCCTATCCTTATTCATTGGCATTCTCACATGAACATATTCATTGCATAAATGATTTGCAATCCCACATGAACATATAGATTAGATAAAAGATCATTTAGTTATGTGAATTAGATAAGCAAGACGATGACACTTGGACCATTATATTTGGGACACTTGAACATATATGTAATGTTTGTATAGTTGCATAGTAAATTATCTTATGTTGCCTACATATTGTAACATCATAAATAATGGTCTTTAGAGCTTATTTAAAAGAATAAGAAGCATATGGGGATTAGGAGATGGAAGGGAGTGAAGAAGAGGGATTAAAAGAGGAAAAGTGAACTTCTAACCAATGGAAATGAGACACCATGATTTTGTCTCATTATAATAGGTTTACAAATTGAATTCTTCAACTTTTAAAAGCATATTAGAGAGGATAAATGTGAGGGGCAGCAAAAGAAAGAGAGTGCTAAGGAAGAAAGAAAGAAAGAAAGAAGAAGAAGAAGAAGAAGAAGAAAAAAAAAGAAGAAGAAGAAGGAGAGGGATAAGAGTGAGCTACCTAGGAAGGAACCCTAAGCTTTTATAGTTCTGGAAAAACAGGTATGTTAATTTATCTTCTTCACACATAAAATTTCTAACTCATGACATGTTAATCATGCATTGTTAGTAAGAATTATGGTGTATTTGAGGTGGAGCTTATGTATGGGGGTTGTAGCTTAAGAAAAACAGAGCTGATTATGTTGGTTTTATTATTAGAGCAGCTAGTTGCACCCATGATTTTGTAATCCTAGAAGAGAAATTATGGAAAGTGTAAAACATGAAAATTGTAGCTTTATGGCCCATCTTAATGCATGTAAAACAATTTTTCTTAATTAAGTGTATGTGAAGAGCTATGGCTCCTTCATTAGGGATGGTTCACAACCAATTGAAATCTCCTCAGTCTTTCTGTTTTCATATATTTTTTTGACCTTATGTGTTGGTTTAAATAAATTGTAAAATATGAAATTTATAGGGTTATATCCCCTCTAAATACCTAAAAAACATTTTTGCTTAGTTTGTTATGTGGAAAAAGATATCCTTTTTTTTTTTTTATTATGATGGACCTTGAACCTGATGAAACCTGTTTCACCTCTTAGTTTTGGTTTTCAAGAATTTGATGGCAATAGAATGGGAATTTGGTGATGTGCCATACTTGAAAGTTGTATATTTATGTCTTATCTATATTCTTGTAAAATAGTATTGTCAAATATATCATTGTTGATGAGATATTACTTTTTTTATTCTGATTGATCCAAAAATGTGTTGAAAACCTGCTCACCTTGAGATTGACCATTTATTTTGGTGACCTTATTGATAGAATTTGACAATTATTAAAACTTGTTAAATGTTCTTATATGTGATATGTATCTGATGGTAAATCATTTTTGCCATTGGATTTTTAAAATTTTAGATATACCCATGACTGTAAGACCTCCTTAGACTTAGATGACATTGAAATAGGGCAAAATTTAAAAATTCATCACATTTTCTTTGTCTTATATTGATATGAAATTTGATTATGTTATATCATTTATGTATCTATTTTATTAGAAAAAAAAATCAAGTCATTTGGATAAGTATAGTAAGAGTTATTATAGTTAAATTGTAGCAACGTCAGACTGTCATATAAGAAAAAGATGCATAAACACTAGGTCCACTTTCATGAAAAATGACCATAGTTGCATACCAAGAATTCATACTAATTATGACATTTTATAATGATGTATGTATTGAATGTTAAGATCTCAACACTTTGGGGAAACCTAAGAGAGAGGACCAAACCTACCATAAAGGTTGGTCACATCAAAAGGTGAGTAAAAGCCATAATTTGATTATAATGTGTATGTGTGATGATTTTATGAAATGGTTGTGTTCTATTACATGTATATGTGATTGAATTATGACATTTGACAAGTGAATACAAGTTAAATGACACCTATATGATCATAATGATACTTGGTGTGCCATTGTGAATGAACATTTGCATATGGAACTAGAAGGATGTTGTGATCGGCTTGCCAAACACATGGAAATCACTTGGAAAAAGGGACCAACATGTCTTATTGGCACTTATTATTGATCAAATGATTCATTCATTATATTCTAGTCAATAAAATCAAAGGTCGTTTTAATCACATAAATTCCCGAAATTAGTGTTTGCCTTGCAAGGTCATGACAAATTCAATCTATTGCATTTCCACTAGCATAGTCAATTCTTATACTTGTAATGTATCCTGGTGATATTTGATTGTTGGTTTTGCCATAAGAATCCAATTACTACTTTTATTCATTGAGTCACGACTCACCAAATCGCAATTATGATTTTTAGATACTGAATCATAAGGTTTGGATACTTTGGAGCATAAAGTTTTGCATATAAACACATGAAGCTCAAGTCATTGACTGAATTCCAACTATCTCTCTCTTTCCTTGTGTTGTGTACATATACCTAGATAGGAATTAGCTTACGGTCATTAACCTTGAACATTAGTTAACATATATGTATATTAAATACATGTTGGGTTATGTATGTATGATGAATCAACCTTTATGCACATGTATTTTTAGACATGGATGCTGTGTTTAGTAAATAAAAATAATTATTACAATTTTTGGTATCAGAGCATGGATAAGTTCCATAGGGACATACATATGAACATGAGATGACTTTTACACTATTATGCATTATCATATGAAAAAGTCTTATATGTCTATCAGGCATTAGCAGAGGGTAGTCATGGTAATACCCATGACTAACCAAAGAGAGGGGAGTCAACCAATTTACATTCCATAAAAGCATCACACCAATCATTAAGAGATCAACCTGCTAACAAAGTTAGATCTCATATGCATTCTCATACACATCACATATCTCATGGGCAACCAAAATATAAAACTGGTGAACCAATAATGCAGGGTCCAGAAAATCAATGAGAAAGAAGGTATGACATTTAGAAAATGGGGTGCAGTTGACTTCAGTGGTACAACAGATCCAACAGTGGTAGAGACATGGCAAAAAAGAACACAAAGAGTTTTGAATTTGATGAAATGCACACCAGAAGAAAAGTTTGATTATGCAATGTTGCTATTACAAAGGGATGCATATGATTAGTGGGAAACCATTCTAGGTAGTTATGTCCAGCCCCCAGTGCTTACATGGGATGATTTCTTTCGTGAGTTCAATAATAATTACATGCCAAAAGTGTACAAAGATGATAAAAGAAACAAATTTCTAAATTTGAAATAGGGAGGAGATGACTGTGGCTGAATATGAGGTAAAATTTAATTAATTATCTTAGTATGCATCCTTCATAGTGGCTAGTGACAAAGATAAATGTCAAAAGTTTGAAGAGGGACAGAGATATGGGATCATAAGTAAGATCAAAGTTGTACATCGTGAAAGTTATACTAAGCTGCTGCAATCAGGGTGAATATATTAGAAAAAGAAAAGACAAAATAATGAGTTAAAAAAGGGCCTATAGATTTTCTGGGAGATTTTAATAGAAAGAAACGAAAATGTCGAGATTATATGCCATCATAATCTAGTGTTTTGGGTGGTTACTCTAGCTATAGAGATAGGGGATTAGGAGTTTCATCTTATATTGGCAGAGTTTAAGCCCAACTTATGCAACAATGACCCTCATGTGTACATAGTGGCAAGCAGCATATGAGTGAATGTAGGAAACTGACCGGTGGGTGCTACTTTTATGGGTCTTTTGACTATATGCTTAGAGATTGTCCTAAAAGATCTATAATGTTAGAGGGAGGTAGAAGCAAAGACAGAGCTACATTAGAGCCCATAATTGAAGTTTCAAGTTCTAATGGAGCTGAAGTATCATTTGGCAGGGGTAAAAGTAGAGGTAGAATCACTATAGCTAGTCAAGGTATGAGCATATCAAAAATTCAGAGTTCTAAAGCCCCGACAAAGGCCAGAGTATTTATCATGACTAGGTAAGAAGTTGTTATTGTTCTAGAAGTTATCACTAGTAAACTTCTTTTCCATTATTTAGAAGTCGATGCATTAATTGATCCTGGGTCCTCATATTCATTCATTTCATTGAACATGGCATCACTATTGTGTAGTAAGCATCAACCTTTAGGTTTTAGCCTATGTGTTAGTACACATTTGAGAGATGTGATGATTGTGGATAATGTAACATCCTCAACCCAAATAACATGCATTTTAATTACGTTATATTTGAATATATGCATTGGATAAATAATTGTTTAGACATGTGAATTGGAGAAACACGACGATGACACTTGCACCATTACATTCGAAACACTTAAACATATATGTAATGTTTGTATGATTGCATGACAAATTATCTTATGTTGTGTACATGTTATAGTATCATAAATAATGGTATTTTAGAGCTTATTTAAAAGTATAAGGACCATCTAGGGATTAGGAGATGGATGAAAGTGCTTAAGGAGTGAAGAAAAGGGATTAAAAGAGGAAAAGTGAACTTCCAACCAATAGAAATGAAACACCATGATTCTATCTTGTTGTAATAGCCTTACAAGTGCAATTTTTAACCCTTTAGGATCAGAATTTAGGGGTTAGATGTGAGGTACAACAGAAGAAAGAGAGAGCTAAGGAAGAAAGAAAGAAAGGAAAAAGAACAAGAAGAAGAAGAAGAAGAAGAAGAAGAAGAAGAAGAAGAAGAAGAAGAAGAAGAAGAAGGAGAGGAAGAAGAGTGAGTTGCCTAGGAAAGAATCCTAAGGTTTTCTAATTCTAAGACATTAGGTAAGTTAATTTATCTTCTTTTAACATGAAATTAACCCCTCATGACATGTTAATCATGCATGGTTAGTGAGAATTATGGAGTATTTGAGATAGAAATCTTGGATGGAAGTTGAAATTCAAAAGAACAAGAGTTGATTGTGTTGATTTTGCTATTAGAGCAGAATTTTGTACCCATAATTTCATAACCCTAGAAGAGGAATTAGGAAAGTGAAAAATATGAAAGTTGTATCTTTATGTCTCATATAAATGTATGTGAAACATTTTTGCTTGCTCCTTCATTAGGGTTGGTTCACAACTAATCGAAATGACCTCAGTCTTTCTATTTTCTTATATTTAAATGGCCTTATGTTCTAATTTTGACAAAGTTCAAAACATAAAATTTGTAGCTTTATATCCCTTATAAATAACTGTAAATTAGTTTTGATTGATTTGCTATGTGGAAAGAGATACGACTCATCGATTGGGACTGATCCTATATCTAGATGAAACCTCTCCTTCCTATTAATTCTATTTTCCAAGAATTTGATGGCCATAGATTCAAAATTTGATAATGGTCCAAACTTAAAAGTTGTATATTTATGTCTGATCTACATTTATGTGAAATATTTTTATCAAATCCATCATGGTTGTTGAGATATTGTCCCTTCATCATGACAGTTTGTCAACATGTGACAAACCTGCTCACTCTGAGATTTGGTCCTTTATTTTGGTGACATTATGGACTGAATTAGACAATAAGTAAACATGAGAAATATTCCTTTATATGTTTTGTAACTGATGGTAGATTAATATTGCAACTGGATTTGTATAATTTGAGATACACCTAAGAATGTAAGATCTACTTAGACTGAGATGATATTGCAATTGGGCAAACTCTAGAAATTCACCACATTTTTTGTGTATTTGATATTAGCGTGAAATTTGAATATGTTGTATCATTATGTGTCTAGTTTTTTTAATAAAAAGAATCAAGTAATTTGGATGATTATATCTAGAGTTATTGCTATGAGAGTATAGCAAGCTCAGGCTACTATATAAGGAAAATATGCATAAACACTAGGTCCACTTGCATGAATCATGCCACAGTTGCATAACAAGATGAAAATCTTTCTTTATCATCATGGGTTGATTTGGTGTATTGAAATAGGTCCATGAGGCATTGAAGACAATAGTGGGAATAAGTCGAGACCGTCCACGACTTAATAAGCTTGAAGGAGGAGGTAAGTAAATAACTAATGGTACTATACGTGTGATTGGTTAAATACCATGAACATATACTCAGTGGAATGAAATGTTGTTTAATGTGATGATATTGAGGAATACATTGATGAAAAGATGGTTATACTACTGATTTATTTATTTTCATGAAACATTGATAAATTATGATTTGGAAATGAGATTATGTGGTGATATGAATTGCCAAAGTTATAGATGTTGTTATTAGACATTATATTACTGAAATTTTGGTGGATTTATTATTGATTTGTTGAAAGAATAATACTTGATGTTGTTGGCAAGTAACACTATTCATAGCTTGTGTGGCAATGATATATAATAGCCCTGTGTGGCAATAATATTCGATAGCCTGTGTGGCAATAATATTCGATAGCCTGTGTGGCAATGATATCTATAGTCTATGTGGCAATAAAATATAACAGTTTGCGTGGCAATAACATTTGATAGCCTGTGTGGCAATAAAATATAACAACCTATGTGGCAATAACATTCGATAACCTATGTGGCAATGATATCTATAACCTGTGTTGCAATAAAATATAACAGCCTGTGTGGCAAAAACATTCGATAGTTTGTGTGGCAATGATATCTATAGCTTGTGTGGCAATGATATCTATAGCTTGTGTGGCAATAATATTTATAGCCTATGTGACAACCAAAAATGAAAGCCTTTGTGGCAGTGGTATTGATAGCCTATATGGCATTTAAAAGTGAAAACTCTTTATTTCATGCATGGATATGATGATGTGTTATTTATATTTAAATGTTGTTATGTTATTTGAGATTGAAGTATCATTATGCATTTACTTACTGAGTATGTAAGCTCACTTCTTTTGCATTAAATTTTATTTCAGCAAGAGTAGACTAAAGATTGTGTCCAGTTACACTTCAAAGTTGTTGTCTAGCTGTCTAATAGAGGTTGGGCCAGTATGCAGTCTATTAGTATTTTAGTTTGTTTAGCCATGTATACTTTTCTGTAAATAGTTACTATATTGTGAACAAAAGATGTAGTAAAAAAAATAATTAAAATCAGGTCTTTTAATGACAATGGATAGACTGAGAGAATTTTAAATGATTAGTAAATGGGATGTCAAATTTTAGTGGTATTATAGCAGGTAAATGGTTCTGTAGACATGTGTAATATGAATGTGATATGTATGATATTTGCATTGTGTTAATCTTACATGCATTGGCATATAGGAGTATGGATGCAAATGATAGAGTTCATACTAGCCCAGAGGTTAGAGATGAGTTTGTTGAGTCTATTGATGCATGTGAGCATGTTGATCATGTTACAGAGAATCTTGAGATGTCAGGAAATATTTCAGCTGTGGGTGTAAAACTAAATATCATGCAGTTTGCTAAGATGATGTAGAGATTTGCAATAAAAGCATATGTAGGACTTACTATAGATAGGAATTATGATAGATTGAAGAACGGTAATTAACTTTAAGGGCACTACAGATCTTACTGAGGCTGAAGAGTGGCTTAGAAGAATTGAAAGAATCATGAATAGGCTTGAATGCATCCTAGAGTAAAGTTGAAGTATGCAATATCTTTGCTATAAAAGAATGCCTTGGATTTATGGAGACCATTCAAGGTAGCTTTACTCAATCAATGACATTGACCTAGATGATTTTTTATGGGAGTTTGTAAAAAAAAAAAAAAAAAAAGTAAACATCGTTGGTATACTTAGATAAGAAGAAGATAACATTTTCCAATTAAAGAATAATGATATAACGATTGCAGATTGTGAGGTATAATTTGTTAAAACTCTCAATATATGTCCTAAAGTATGTGCCTACAGAGGAATTGAAGTGCTAGAAGTTTGACAAGGGACTAAGGTTAAATTTAAGATCGATTACCAGTCAAACCAACTAATTATACTACACGATTAGTAGTAACTATTTGAGCTAAGGAGGTGATCCAAGAGAAGAATGCAATTAAGGTTAAAAGAAAGAGAAGTTATGTAGGATGAAGTGGAGAACTCAATAGGGCAACAAAAAGGGGTGGTTTTACATTGTCTGGTGGATTAGGATTTTAAAGAGGTAATAATAATCAAATAGATGAAGGACAAAATCAACCTAGTAGATTAGCATTAATAGCATCTGGTAGGGGCAGCTATGGTGGTTTTGAAGGCTTAAATGGTAGGAAAAGACCCATTGACATAATGGGAAGAGGTGTTGCCCCAATTTGTAATATTCATGAAAAAACTCATTTTGGAGAGTGTTAAGGACCTAAAAGGGTTACTTACTACACTTATAGACAGTCAGACCATATAAGCCAAGATTGTCAAATGACAGGTGTGATTGGAGGAGAGTCTCAAGTAGTTGTGGGGAGAATGTTCATGACATAAGTATAAACAAAGTGTGTAGTGTGTGCTATCGTATTGACTGCAAATTTAATATTGATTAACTTCAAGGAATTTGATGTTATTCTAGGTATGGATTTTCTAGATTGTCATACTAAAGAATTGATAATCAAATCTTCAGGACAATTAAAGAGTTATAATTGCTACGGAGCACAAAATTATTCCCACTTGTTTGACCTCAAGTATTCAAGAATTTCAATTAATTAAAAAAAAGTTGTGATGCATTTATAGTTAGTTTCGTGGACACCAGTGTTCCTAATCTAAGGTTAACAGACATTTCTATATTGAGAGAGTTTCTAAAAGTATTTCTTGATTATTTGTTTGATTTGCCACCACATAGAGAAGTTGATTTTAATATTGAGACCTTGCCAGGAGTGGCACCTATTTCTATTCCATCATATCGAATGGCAGTAGTGGAACTGCAAGAGTTAAAGAAACAATTAGAAGAGCTATTACAAAAAGGTTTCATTCGACCTAGTACATCTCCTTAGGGGGCACAAGTGTTATTTGTGAAAAAAAAAGATGGAAGTATGCGATTGTGTATTGATTATAGGCAACTGAATCAAGTAATAGTAAAGAATAAATATCCCTTACCAAGAATTGATGACTTGCTTGACCAATTTTAAGGAGCAACGATATTTTCAAAAATTGATTTGAGATCTGGGTATTAGCAGTTGAGGGTTGCTGAGCCAGACATTCCAAAAACTACTTTTCATACTAGGTATGGTCACTATGAGTTCCTTGTTATGCTTTTTGGGTTAACTAATGCACCGACAACATTTATAATATTAATGAATCGTACCTTCCAGCAATATCTTGATCAGTTCGTAATTGTGTTCATTGATGACATTCTCATATACTCACAAAATCATGAGAAGCATGAGTAACATTTGAGAATCGTATTGCATATCTTAAAGGAAAAACAACTATATACCAAATTGAACAAATGCGACTTTTGGATGGAACAAGTGATTTTTTTAGGGCATATTGTGTCTAGACATGGTGATTCAACCTGATCCAGCTAAGGTGAAAGCCATTTTGGCGTGGGATCCACCCAAAAATGTATAAGAAGTACGTAGTTTTCTTGGGCTGGCTGGTTATTATAGACGATTTTTGGAAGGATTTTCTATTATTGCTGAGCCATTGACAAAATTATTGCAGAAGAATGTAGCATTTAAATGGGATGATCAATGTCATCAAAGTTTTGAGGAACTAAAGAAGAGATTAACTATGACACCGATATTGACATTACCATCAACAAATGGTGGATTGGTGGTGTACACTGATGCATCAAGATGGGGGTTAGGTTGTGTATTGATGCAGCATGGAAAAGTGATAGCTTATGCTTCTTGACAGCTAAGTCCTCATGAGCTGAATTATCCTACATATGACTTAGAGTTGGCAACCATTGCCCATGCCCTGAAAATTTGGAAGCTTTACTTATATAGAGAGACATTTCAGATTCTGATAGATCATAAAAGCTTGAAATATGTTCCAACATAGAGAGAATTAAACCTAAGACAGAGAAGATGGATGGAATTATTGAAGGACTATGATTGCACTATTGATTATCATTCGGGTAAGGCTAATGTTGTTGTTGATGCTTTGAGCCGAAAAGCATTAGATGTTGTTGTCAGTATGATTGGTTATAATTTGACATGCCTGGTTAATCTTCGTGCTTTAAAAGTAAAATTTGAGATTGAGAATGTGATAGCTTTAATGGCTACTCTTTAGTTAAAACCTGTGATAGATGACAAAATTAGAAAAGTTCAGATGAAGGACCCATACTTGCAGAAAATGCTACAGAAGACATAGGAAGGTAAGAAGACTAATTTTTCGATTAGAGATGATGGGATGATAGCGATGGGTAGTCGAGTCTATGTACCAGATGTTGATGGTTTGAGATCAAAGATTATGCAAGACGCACACAATGTACCATATGCTATGCACCCTGGAAGTACAAAAATGTATAGAAAAATGAGGCCACATTTTTTGTGGTCAACAATGAAGAAAGATATAACTGAGTTTGTATGGAGATGTTTAACCTGCCAACAGATCAAGGCTGAACATTAAGCACCAATAAGTAAGTTGCATCCTTTATCTATTCCTGTATGGAAATGGGAGAAAATTTCAATAGATTTTGTTATTGGTTTACCTCAGACACAAAAAAACAGGGCATAATGTTGTTTGGGTTATTATAGATAGACTTATAAAATCAGCACACTTCTTGCCTATACGACAAATAGATTCACTTCATAGACTGGCTAAAATATATGTTGTTGAGATTGTGAGATAGAGATCCTCGATTCACTTCTCATTTTTGGAACAACTTACAAACAACTTTGGGTACTCGTTTGAATTTTAGCATTGCTTTTTGCCCGCAGACTGATGATCAATCAGAGAGGACTATTCAGACATTAGAGGATACGATGCGAGCTTGTGTATTAGAATTCAAAGGCAATTGGGATGATCATTTGCCATTAATAAAATTTGTATATAATAATAGCTATCACTCCAGCATTGGCATGGCACCATATGAAGCTTCGCATGCAAGAAATGTGAAAGTCCAATTTGTTGGGATATTGAAGGGATGAGACAGTTAGAAGGTCCCGAGATGGTATAGGATACAGTGGCCAAAATTCAAGTAATCAGAAGATGTTTGCAAGCTGCTTAAGAAAGGCAAAAAGGGTATGTTGATAAACATAGACGAGAAATGGAATATCAGGTAGGAGATAAAGTATTTTTGAAAGTTTCACCATGGAAAGGCATTATTAGGTTTGGTAAATAGGGAAAGTTGAGTCCAAGGTACATTGGACCATATGAGATCATAAAGAGAATTGGGCCTTTGGCATATTGATTGGCATTAACAATAGAATTATCTCAGATACATGATGTGTTCCACGTTTCCATGCTTCCAAGGTATCAGTCTGATCCTAGCCATATATTATCAGAGCCAGAGATTGAATTGTCTAATGATATGACTTATCATGAGCAACTAGTTGAAATTCTTGATCAACAACTAAAACAGTGAAGGACTTGAGTGATACCCATGGTTAAATTAAGATAGAGTCATCACTCACCTAAGAAGGCCACATGGGAAGTAGAGGAACACATGAGATGACAATATCCCTATCTATTCTTAAGTTCTAGTAAGTAAAAATTTCGAGGATGAAATTTCTATAAGAGGGGGAGAATTGTAACATCCTCAACCTAAATCATATGCATTTTAATTACATTATATTTAGATATTTGCATTGGATAAATAATTGTTTAGACATGTGAATTGGAGAAACACGACAATGACACCTGCACCATTATATTTGGGACACTTAAACATATATGTAATGTTTGTATGGTTGCATGGCAAATTATCTTATATTGTGTGCATGTTATAGTATCATAAATAATGGTATTTTAGAGCTTATTTAAAAGTATAAGGAGCATCTCGAGATTAGGAGATGGATGAAGGCGCTTAAGGAGTGAAGAAGAGGGATTAAAAGAGGAAAAGTGAACTTCCAACCAATAGAAATGAAACATCATGATTTTGTCTTATTGTAATAGGCTTACAAGTGTAATTTCTAACCTTTTAGGATCAGAATTAAGGGGTTAGACATAAGGTACAACAAAAGAAAAAGAGAGCTAAGGAAGAAAGAAAGAAAGGAAGAAGAAGAAAAAGAAAAAGAAGGAGAGGAAGAAGAGTGAGCTGCCTAGGAAAGAATCCTAAGATTTTCTAATTTTGGGACATTAGGTAAGTTAATTTATCTTGTTTTAACATGAAATTAATCCCTCATGACATGTTAATAATTCATGGTTAGTGAGAATTATGGAGTATTTAAGATAGAACTCTTGGATGGAAGTTGAAATTCAAGAGAATAAGAGCTGATTGTGTTGATTTTGCTCTTAAAGCAGAATTTTTTACCCACGATTTCATAACCCTATAAGAGGAATTAGGGAAAGTGAAAAATATGAAAGTTATAGCTTTATGTCTCATAAATTCATATAAAACAGTTTTGCTTTATTTTGTGTGTGTGAGGAGATATGGCTCCTTCATTAAGGTTGGTTCATAACCATCCGAAATGACATCAGTCTTACTGTTTTCTTATATTTTAATGGCCTTATGTTCTTATTTTGACAAAGTTCAAAGCATAAAATTTGTAGCTTTATATCCCCTCTAAATACCTGTGAAAAGAGATATGGATCATTGATTGGGACTGATCTTGTACCCAGATGAAACCTCACCTTTCTTTTAATTCTGTTTTCCAAGAATTTGATGGACATAGATTCAGAATTTAATGATGGTCCAAACTTGAAAGTTGTATATTTATATATGATCTACATTTTTGTGAAATATTTTTTCCAAATCCAGCATGGTTGTTGAGATATTGTCCCTTCATCATGACAGTTTGTCAACATGTTACAAACCTGCTCACCCTAAGATTTAGTCCTTTATTTTTGTGACTTTATAG
This sequence comes from Omphalea diandra, assembly GCA_949677035.1. Classification (NCBI taxonomy): domain Eukaryota; kingdom Viridiplantae; phylum Streptophyta; class Magnoliopsida; order Malpighiales; family Euphorbiaceae; genus Omphalea; species Omphalea diandra. The sequence continues at coordinate 44,274 of CATIWR010334166.1, read as the reverse complement.
ACTGAATTAGACAATGAGTAAAACATGAGAAATATTCCTTTATATGTTTTGTAACTGATGATAGATTATTATTGCAACTCCATTTGTACAATTTGAGATACACCTAAGAATGTAAGATTTACTCGGACTGAGATGACATTGCAATTGGGCAAAATTCAGAAATTCACCAGATTTTTTGTGTTTGATATTGGCTTGAAATTTGAATATGTTGTATCATTATGTCTCTAGTTTTTTTTTTGTTTGAAAAAAAAAGAATTAAGTAATTTGGATGATTATATCTGGAGTTATTGTTGAGAGAGTATAGCAAGCTTAGGCTGCCATATAAGGAAAATATGCATAAACACTAGGTCCACTTGCATGAATCATGTCATAGTTGCATAACAATATGAAAATCTTACTTTATCATTTGGTGTATTGAAATAGGTCTTCAAGGCATTGAAGATAATAGTGGGAATAAGCCTGGACCGTCCACGGCTTAATAAGTTTGAAGGAGAAGGTAAGTAAATAGCTAATGGTACTATACGTGTGATTGGTTAAATGCTATGAACATGTACTCAATGGAATGAAATGTTGCTTAATGTGATGATATTGAGGAATACATTGATGAAAAGATTGTTACACTCTTGATTTATTTTTTTTCATGAAATGTTGATAAATTATGACTTGGGAATGAAATTATGTGGTGATATGAGCTGGGTGTTGTTATTAGTCATTATATTGCTGAAACTTTGGTGGATTTATAGTTGATTTGTTAAAAGAATAATACTTGAAATTGTTGGCAAGTAACACTATTTGTAGCCTGTATGACAATTATATATAATAGCCTGTGTGACAATAATATTTGATAATCTGTGTGGCAATGATATCTATAGCCTATGTGGCAATAAAATATAACAGTCTATGTGGCAATAATATTTGATAGCCTGTGTGGCAACAAAATATAACCGCCTGTGTGGCAATAATATTTATAGCCTATGTGACAACTAAAAATGAAAGTCTTTATGGCAGTGGTATCGATATCCTATGTGGCATTTAAGAGTAAAAAATCTTTATTTCGTGCATGGATATGATGATGAGTTTTTTATATTTAAATTTTGTTATGTTATTTGAGATTGAAGATTCGTTATGCATTTACTTACTGAGTATGTAAACTCACTTCTTTTGCATTAAATTTTATTTCAGGAAGAGTAAACTAAAGATTGCGTCCAGTTACATTTCAAAGTTGTTGTCTAGCAGTATAATAGAGGTTGGGCCAGTATGCAGTCTATTAGTATTTTAGTTTGTTTAGCCATGTATACTTTGTTGCAAATAGTTACTATGTTGTGAACAAGAGACATAGTAAAAAAATAATTGAAATCAGTCTTTTAATGACAATGGATGGACTGAGAGAATTTTAAATGATTAGTAAATGGGACGTCACAGATAAGGTATTTCGTGAATATGTGATTCACAGTGATGACATTGTGTTAAATGTCGATCTAGTATAGTTGCCACTTCATGATTTTGGTATGATACTTGGTATGGACTGGTCGTCCAAATATTATGCAATAATGAATTGTTTTACTAAGGTAGTTGTTTTGGAACCTCCAAATATGACAGAGGTTATGTTTTAGGGGGAAAGGCAAATTGTACTTATATTTTAGTTACTGTTACCAAGGCCTTTCACATGATTAAAGGTGATTGTGAGTCTTATTTGGCATATATGGCAGACACAAGATTCACAAATGAATTACCTGAGAATATTCTAGTAGTAAATGAGTTTCCATATGTGTTTCCAACAAATTTACTTAGTTTACTACCTAACAGGTAGATAGAATTCACAATTAAGTTAGTCCCAGGAATGACAACAATATCCAATCCACCTTATAGGATGGTTCTAGGTGAGTTTAGAGAATTGAAGACCCAATTGTAGGAACCAATTGAAAAGGGATTCATCAGACCTAGTGTGTCACCTTGGGGTGCTCCAGTGTTATTTGTTAAAAAGAAAGATGGTATAGGCAGTTGAATAGGGTTAATATGAAGAACAAATATCCTTTGCCAAGGATAAATGATCTGTTTGACCAATTACAAGGAGTATAACTAATTTCTAAAATTGATTTGAAATCAAGATATTATCAGCTTAAAATTTCAAACCCTGATGTATTGAAAACCGCTTTCTAAACCAGGTATGGACATTGTTAATTTTTAGTGATGCCATTTGGTTTGACCAATGCATCAACTACGTTTATGGCTCTTATGAACAAAGTCTTTTAGCCTTACTAAGATAAATTTGTAATTGTGTTCATCAATGGCATACTAGTGTTTTCAATGAGCAAAAAGGAGCACAAACAACATTTGAGGATTATGATACAAATTTTAAGAGAAAAATAGCTATTTGCTAAATTAAGCAACTATGAATTATGGATTAACCATGTGGTATTCTTAAGACATGTAGTTTCTAAAAAGGGCATAGAGGTGGTTCCAAACAAAATTTAAGCAATAGTAAAATGGGAAACTGTAAAGTGTGTTGCATAAGTCCAATGTTTCTTAGGACTAACTGGGTATTATCATTGATTTGTTTATGGCTTTCACTTATAACTACTCCTTTGATTAAGTTACTTTGGAAAAATACAGCATTTAAGTGGTATAAAGCATGTCAGGAGAGTTTTCATGAATTAAAAGATAAATTGACATTTGTTCCAATGTTAGTAATTCCTACAGGCAATGGAGGATTTCTAGTTTATGGTGATGCCTCTCATCATGGTTTGTGATGTGTTTTAATGCAGCATGGCAAGGTAATTGCATATGTATCTAGACAACTGAAGCCTTATGAATTATCATACCCAATACATGACCTAGAACTTTTTGGCGTTGTGTTTGCTTTTAAAATTTAGAAACATTTACGGAGAAACTTTTCAGATATTTATATTTACATATCACAAGACTTTGAAGTATTTAATGTGCCGAAAAGAATTAAACATGAGACAAAGGCAATGGTTAGAATTGCTAAAAGATTATGATTACACCATTGACTATCACCTAGGGAAGGCAAATGTGGTTGTTGATGCTTTGAGCAGGAAATCAAGAAGTAGCATAGCTCATTTACAAGTATTTCCATTATCTTTTTTAGTTCAATTACGAGCTTTGAATGCAAAACTAAACACACAACAGAATGGAGTATTCATTGCTACTTTTCAAGTCATACCAATATTACATGACCGAATTAAAGAAGCACAAAGCAAGGATCCAAGATTACAAAGAATGATTGAAATGGTAAAACATAGGAGACATGTTGATTTTGTTATTCAAAATGATGCCTTGATGTTGGGTCCTCCTATTTATGTACCTAATGTTGATAACTTGCAAAGAGAAATCCTAGAAGAAGCACATAATTCTTCATATGTCATGCATCCAGGAAAGACAAAATTGTATAATACCCTGCGATATCATATTTGGTGGTCTTAAATGAAGAAAGATGTAACAGCCTATATCTCAACATGTTTGACTTGTCAGAAGATCAAAATAGAACATCAAGCACCAACTGGAAAATTAAAACCATTGACAATTCTAGTATGAAAATAGGAAAGAATAACCATGGACTTTGTATATGGATGACCAAGAACTTTCAATAAGAATGATGTTATGTGGTTGATCATTGATAAACTAACTAAGTCAGGCCACTTTTTACCTATTCAATGGGGTAGTTCACTTATTCACTTTGCCAGGAAATATGTGGATGAAATTGAAAGATTACATGGCATTTTCAGTGTCCATTATATCAGATAGAGAACTACGATTTACATCTCAATTTTAGGTCAGTTTACCAGAGGCTTTGGGTTTCAAGTTAAGTTTTAGTACTTCTTTTCATCCTTAGAAAGATAGGCAATCAGAAAGGATAATTCAAACACTTACAGATATGCTTTGAGCTTGTGTGATAGAGTTTAAAGGTGCACATAATGAATATATTGCATTGATTGAATTTGCCTATAATAATCATTATCCTAGCAGTATACAGATGGCACCATGTAAAGCACCATATGGAAGAAAATGTCAAAATCATATCTATTGGTATGAAAAAGGGATACGTATTTTAAAAGGGCCAGAACTAGTGCAAGACACTAAAGACAAGGTGACGATAATCAAGAGCAAACTTAAAGCAACATATGATAGGCAAAAGAGCTATGCTGAGCAACATAGAAGAGAAATGGAATATGAGGTGGGAGACAAAGTGTTCCTTCAAGTTTTACCATGGAAAGAAATAACTCAATTTACCAAAAAGAGAAAACTGAGTCCTCGATACGTAGGGTCATATTAAATCCTAAAACGAATCGATCCATTAGCAAGGTTAGGCTACCACATAAGAATAATATGCTTAAATACTAGGTCCTTTAGCATGGAACATGACCATAGTTTCATACCAAACATTCATACTCAGTTTGACAAACTTATAACCTTGTATGTATCGAATGTTAGGATCTCAACCTTTGACGTAGCCTAAGAGAGAGGTCGAAACCTACCTTAAAGATTGGTTACATCAAAAAATCATAATTGGATTCTAAAGTGTATGTGTGATGATTTTATAATATGGTTATGTTGTATTACATGTATATGTGATTGAATTGTGACATTTTACATGTGAATATAAGTTAAGTGAGAAGTATATGATCTTAATGATTACTTGGTATACCATTGCGAATGAACACTTACATATGGAACTATAAGGATGTTGTGATCAGCTTGTCAAACACTTGCAAATCATTTAGGAAAAGGGACCAATATGTCTTATTGGCACTTGTTATTGATCAAATGATTCACCTGTTATATGCTGGCCAACAAAATCAAATGTCAGTTGAATCACATGAATTTATAGGAGCAATATTTACCTTGCAAGGTCATGACAAAATCAATTTATTACTTTTGCTCTTGCATATTCAATTTTTATACTTGTAATGTATTCTAATGATATTTGATTGTTTGTTATGCCGTAAAAATATCATTATTGTTTCTATTTATTGAGTCACAACTCACCATATCATAATTATATTTTTCAGATACTGAAGCATAAGGTTTGGATACTTTGGAGCATAAAGCTTTGCCTACAGACACATGAAGCTCTAGTCATTGGCTAAATTCCAACTCCCTCTCTCCTTGTGTCATGTACATGTATCTAGATAGGAATCAGTTTGTGCCACTAGCCTTGAATATCAGTTAACATATATGTACATTAAATACATGTTGGGTGTGTATGTGTGATGAATCAACCCTTATGCATATATATTTTTGGACATGAATGTCATGATTAGTAAATGAAAATAGTCATTATAGTTAAAGAGATAGAATTAAAAGAAGAATAACATTGTAAAATTCAATCTTGCCAGACGAAATAACACTATACTCAAAAAAGAAAAAGAGGCAAAATCAAAATTGGTAGAAAAAAGTGAGCCAATTAGTTAACCTAGCTAAACAAATCACCTAAGATGAGTAGTTGTTTAGTTCAAGTTGCAACGCCATATGCTTTTTGGGGCAAACTTTTAAAGATCACCATAAACTATAATAATGCAAATAATCTAGAAATCTATTGACTATCGGATAATTGTATCTTAATTTTTATACACTAAAATCAAGATAATCTTAAGAACACTAATATCATTGAAATGAAGATTGATATTTTTTTCTCATTTTTATTTTTATTTTTAAGATCAAATATTTACTTATGGTGGTGATTTAACACAAAATTTTTATAGAAAGTTTTGTGCAATGCAAAATACGATCTTGGAGTTTATATGACCAGAGAATATGGTAGTGAAAATTTTGCCAAGTGACAATTTTAGCATAGCTTCTTTAAGCTTCCTAAAGCTCTTGTTTTTTTGTCCTCTTATAGACAGTCAAACAACAGACTAAAAATGATACAACCTTAGTAAGCCTAGTGAAGCATACTTTGGAAGATACGCGCAAGGCATATTAAGAAAGTTGAAAATGGAATAATTTAAAGGCCTATTTATGCCTAAATTAATTAGTTCCAGGATGATGTAATTGCTCCAAGTGGTGAACTAATCAAATTAAGTTTGAATTGATCTACTCAAACATTAGGTTGGGCATAGAGTTTTTGGAATGGGCTTAAAGGCTTTTGGTTTAGTTTGACGGTTCGATGTTGGGTTTTTCATGGTTTTTAAACCTTAGTGTTTGGAATTAGATTTTTCATGGTCTTTAATCCTTTAAACCTTAGTGTTTGGAATTAGGTTTTTCACGATCTTTAAGCCTTGTGTCTCATATTTTCTTAGTTATAAGCACAATCATTAGGTATCATCATTAGATTAAGATTCCTTAAACATATAATATGATGTCTAAAGTTTTTTCTCCTACTTTGACAGGGTTCAAAAAATGTAATATGAATGAAAAGTGCAATAAAACATCATGCACATATCATATAAACTAACTAAATGATATATATAATTTATCTGAGCATCCACTTTCAGGCTTAACTAGGATCCTTAGCATTTTTTCAAGCTTATACTAAGGATTTTGATGAAGCAGCACTTCTAGTAGGTTCTTTCTCATTTCTTCTTAGTATCCTCTTCAGGTTTATCCTAGGATTGTTAGCATTCTTTTTAGGATTGCACTGAGACTTCTATTACAACAATGCTTTTAGTAGGGTTCTTTCTCATTTGTCTTAGCACCCTTTTTAGGCTTGTATTAAGGTTTCTACTATAATAAAACTTTTAACATGAACTATGTTTTGAGTTTTCTTTTGGCCTTTGATTTCACCATGCTTGTTTTTTTTCCTATCTATATTCTAAATTTAGGGTCTCCATCGTATTTTTTACTATTATATTTCCCTAGATTTGGGTCTTCACCCCATTTCTCAAATTTTTGTTCTTTTTAGCTTTTGTTCTTTATTTTTCATTTCTCTATGATTTTTTTTTGAATTTCAATCCCCCCTCCCTTTACCATTTATTTGCCATTATCAAGCTAAATTTGATATTGGCCTTAGGTCGATTAATGTTTACTTGATTGAATTTTGAGTCTAACTAGTTCTTTTATTTATTGCAGATTTGTTACTATTATAGATGTCTTCTTTGCTAGCAATTTTTTTTATAGTCAATGTTCTAGTATGCCATTAATTAATCTAGTTTATTACAATTGTATATGGAAATGCCATTAATTGTTAAAGAATAACTCTAAGTCATTAGCTTCATAAACATTATTAAGGTCTTCACTCTTAAAGTAATAAGGAATAACTTCAGCCTACTTTTGGCTTTGCTTGAAAAGTGGATAGACTCTACTCATATACTTATCTACCTATGGGATAGATTATTTGATTAATGGATTTCGCTACCTTTATAGGACACCCATGCTATAAGACCATTTTGCCTTGGAATGATAATATGACTAATCCCATTTAACAAGAGGATTATATTAGGGCTCTTCCTGGTGTTCTCTTATCATCTTGCACTACTACCAGTATCTTTTTAGCTAATTTGGATATAAATGACCTACCTTTTAAGACATTTAAAGGATATTGAATAGTATATTCATAGATTTATGTTATTCATGCTAGGCAATATACTATTTGATGGCATAGTTAATGTTATTGCGTCATATTTCTTTCCACCATTGTATATTATCTAGTAAATAGGCTAATTTACTAGTGTTTTGTTAGGCTCTTCCTTTCATATAAATCCTTAGATAAGGGACGTTATAGAGAAAAGAATGTTCTTGATTTTAAAGGGTGATTGAGGTAATTTCTTCTTCACTCACTTCTTTTTTTTTCTCACCATTTTTCTTTCTTTCTTTTTGTTACTTATTACTTGCCTTTATTAATACATTTTCATGTGTAGACCTTAGAAATGGGTATGGTTATAGATATAACTTTAGTTGGACATGATCCTTTCATCTTTTTAGATTTGCAAGATAACATGAACACACTTTTTATTCTCATCAGATCAATTTTCATTACTTGCATTTAAATAACCTTTCTTAGGATTAGGTGATAAAAAGTTATATAGTAAATAATCTTGCTCTTATAGCATCATACTCACTTGAAATTCCTTTTCTAGCTAGGTGAACTATCTAAAGCCTTAATAGAATTGGCTAAAGTATGTTTAAGTGTCAAAGGAGAAGTCTAAATTTAGAGTATTATTAGAAGGTCTAAAATGCATATATGGTATCTTAGAGAATAAGAGTAGCAATGGGAGAATGGTCTTAAAGCTAGAAGATGCATATATGGTATCTTAAAGAACATGCGTAGTGATGGGAAAAAGGTCTTGAAGCTAGGAGAGTTCCTAAAGACTCACTGACATCCATATTTTGGCACCTTAGTCTAGTCAGAACTCCATTGGCCATTATTTGATAAAATGTTAATGATTGAGGGTTGGTGTAGAAAAGTCAAACAAAATATAGTTATTTAATCATGGAATTGTCAGGACACATTCCTTTTAAGGATGAATTATTCTTGATGTTTTTCTTAGCCCTATTATTTTGAGTCCTTTGTTGTCCTAAAAAGGATCGAGTTAGAGGCGAGGCATCCTCATTTATTGTTATTGCATCTACACCAAACATTATGATTTTCATGGCCTTTCCATCCATATTAAAGGCATAAATCGCATGCTAAAATGCTAAAAAGACAATGAAGGTTCGTAATCTTTTTATTGATCAATCTTATAGTATTACAATTAACCATATAACCCTTGTACTATTAATCTTTTTTTCATTTTTAATACCAACTCTGGGCGTAGGAACATTAGGATTAGGCTAAAGACTTGAGAAGGATATTGATGTATGTTTGTGGTGTCCTTTCATCAAAGATCATGATGTTATAGGTAAAATTAGTTGCCAAGTTATAGATGTATATATGATATGCAATGTAAGTTCTTAGCCCTAAACCACATTGTTTATTGCTTTACAATGTCAAGTTGTAATGCATCCTATATGGGACTCATATGAATGTGGAAATCAATGAAGGTCTGATAGATGAGGAAGAGGGTGATGATGCTGAAGATGAGAAGGGCGACAACCATATAAATGCCAATGCCCTTAATAAGCAATAGAGTTTTTTTTTTCTTTTAGTAATACTATCCCCTAAACTTTTGACACGTAGTTTCATTTAGAACATTGTTATAACTGACAACTTAAGTTGTTTTCTTATTTTCCTCTTTATCATCTTAAAACAAATTTTGATCTTTTTGTATGGGATCATATTACCTCCAATGCTTTGAAGTAAATTTGGACGTTTGTTATATGTTCTAGGTCTTATGAACTTGTTTTTATATTATTTGGATTGTATTTTTGTCTTTAAAGAGTCCTTACTGTCCTTACTCTAAAATAAGACTTCATGCCTCTATGTAAAATGGCTTAGTTAATCGGCTTACTTAGCGAATTGATTAGTTTAGGCAACCAAAGTGATTGGTTTAGGCTTATGAACTGATTAGTTCAACGTTTTTTAAGCTATATTAATCTAATTTCGTACTAAAATATCCATATTTTCATCATTTCTCACATGTTTTTCATGTAGAAACCCATTTTACATTTGTCTCTCATCATTCAATCATAAACCTAATCATCTTCCATGCAAGTTACATGTATAACACACCTACCTCTTAAATACATCTTATTCAAGCTTTATCAATAATTTCCTAACTATTATATAATCATAGGCAACTTAAAGTTTCTGGTTGAGAGAAAAAAGGTTCACTATAGTACTTTAATCATCATATCATTCTACCCAAGAAAATTTTCTCATGATGAAAGAAACTCAATGAAGCATTTATTGGCTATTAAGAACAATTAGAGGACATAAGTGATCAACTCTGACTTGGGCATGTTTAAGTGCCTTTAAGCACCTTACTCAAGTTTAGTTTCATTACCTTTTTATCTAAGTTATCATTCAGTATTAGTACCCTTTTTTATCATGTTTTTTTTAATTCTAGAACCCAAGAATTATGCTAAATGTATGAAGAATTAATGCCATTCTAGTATTATGCTATTTTTTATCAACCAACTTTAGTAATATTAAGTTTATGGGAGTTGTTTAATATGAGTAGTAAAGAAATTTCCCTTGTAATAGAAAATGAAGAGATTTTTATAAAGCCTATAATTAAACTCTCTGACAAGAGAGATAAGCCTGTTGGCCCTTAGCCATAAATATTAAACAATTATCTATTAACAAAAAGTTTTACCTATTAAAAAGGATTCAAGGTGGAGTCCCAACTATTAAATGCTATGAAAGAAAACGGATCAGGCCAACACAACATCTCTAATGGTACTAGCATAGACTCTCATAAATGTAAACAAGATTTCAACTAATACAAGTGACACGCTCAGAAGGAGACGAATGCTACTTTATGCTTATTTCTATGAATGAACCTCATGTCTTTTCTTCTCTCAATCTCTCTTTCTAATTCTTGTAGATGTAGATACAAAAGAAATTATCCCTATTTAATGTCCCTTTTATAGTTGCCTTGAGATATAAACCTTGCCCATCATTAATCTTGAGATCAACACCTTAATGGCAATCCTAAATAATAGAATGAATAATTGGCAAATATTGTTGGCTCTAGTATCCAAACTAACTCATGTTACTCTTTAGACTTATATGGTAAGGGTTCCTCTACCTAGTCTTCATGAGGTTACATATTACTTTTTTGTTCAATTATGTCCTTAGTCTAGAAGGGAATAGAGAACATTAGCTTATGTTCCTAAATTTAAAGGTGGCCTAATCATCTAATGCTTTTTGGACTACGTTTGCAAGACTTGGCTCCAATGTTGTACATACCATAAAATATCCATCAAATAGTACCTTGAACACTAATTTTACAAGCAATGGGTGTATATTCATATTAACATTGAGAATAACCTATAATCGAATATTCATATTAACATTGAGAATCACCTATTATGGAACAAATTTCCTAGAGACTTGCATAAGTAGATACTAAATACGATAAGGTAGAAAGAAAGTTCATCTTGAGGCATAAGTGTTAAAGAACATAGTACAATCTCCATTATCCCCCTCAAATGGATTGGTTTTTAAAGCATTTTGATAGCTTTTGGCAACTTTTGCTCTCAACTAGATTACGTCCTATATGCCTTTCTTACCTAGTGTTGTGTGATTATGTGTTTAAGTAATGTATCAACTACATTTGTTTAATACTACTGTTTATTTTCTTTTAGATTATATGAATAAAAACTAACTTTTCAATTGTATGAATTTCACAACAATTTATTCAAACAGATAGTTTCTAGATAATGGCGATATAAAAATAAACCCAATGCATTTAACTATTCATTTCTGTTATCAAACTGCATACTTTATGTAAGGTACTTTTTTAAATAGTCTAAAATGATATATTCAAAAAATTAATTTCCCAAAAGCCAAAATGCAACCTATATAACCAATCCTTATATATCTCTACCATCCAACTAAAATGACTTCCACTAGATCACAACTTACAAGGTGAAGACTATAGATAATAGATTTTGTATTACTAGGATGAAAGCCATATGATGAGAAACTTGTTCATTTTATTCAAGAATAATGAAATAATAAGGTCTAGAGTGGAGAGATAAGCTTGGTAAAACCCTAAAATAAACTTACCAAATAAAACCCCTAAGTAATGGCTAGTTGCATAAGTAGAGTAAGAAGTTTATATAACTAACCATATTATTTATGCAGTCCACTCAGATGGTTATGCAGACAACCCTAAATAACCGTAAAATTTAGAACCATCCAAGGAGAAACTATTCATATAGGCGGCCATACAAACTACTAGTTCATTGCATAATCAACCTCTTAGATAAACAGATAATTTAAAATCCTATTGGGATGCATAGCATTTTATCCAACACATGTGTACCATTTCCTCCTCTATAAATAAACCTATTTGCTACAAGCAAAAGGAGGATAATTTTCTCAAAGGAAAGTTTATTAAAATAAACTCACAAACCATAAAAAGCATAAAAAAATCCAAAAATGTACAAACCATAAAGAGAAAGCCCAAGCAAATTGAAGCTAAAACCCCTTCTCTCTTTCTCTCTCTCTCTCTTTGAAATCTTTATTCATTTTAATTAAAAATCCACTCAATGGTGTAGTCTAAGGATAAAGCTAACCTAGGAACCCTCTTTCTATTGCTTCTTATTATACTTCCTAATTTTGAACCAACTATTTAAGGTTTTAAGAAATTTCCTTTAACAAGGCTAGAGGTCTACACAGATTGAGACATAGTTTGTGTAGATCACTTTTTGGCTTGTGCAAACCACTAGTTAGTCTACAAACACTAACTCCTTATTATGTAATACTAGGTAGATTTAATTGCTTTTTACTTTATATTTTATATTTTATATTATATGTGTTCCAAACATTTAAGGAAATGATCGAGAAGGATTTAATGGCTAATGACCTATATGACCCCACTTCTTTTCATTAGTTTTCATTGCTTATTTATCTAGATGTTTTCCTCCTTGTCTCATGCTTGTTATTATGGTTCAATCATCATCCTTACCAAACCCTTATGCCCAAGACCATTATTTACACTCTTGTTGCTCACACCAGCAATGTAACTTATTCTAGCATGAATATGATTACTAGTGAGGATTGCATAGTGAGATGGAAAGTGGCATGGATGAGGTTTAGAATTTGTTAATTTCCTCCCCTTGCGTCAATATTCCTTATCATTGCATGAATAATCCCTCAAATGATCTTTGATGCACCTCTATCCTTTTATTTTTTGTAATTTCCTTTTAGTTTACTTCATTGATGGATTGATATGCTAGATGTACAGTTAAGGCCATTAAAATGGAAAATTAATTAATAAGGAAAAGTATAAAATGAACCATACTAGATTCCTAAATTTTGGCAAACTAGGATGCTTAACACCTTCCCTAAGTCATTCCCAACTCCCAAGCCTAAAACTTTGATAAGATGCATAAACATTGAATTTTATAATGAGAGTTTAATAATGCAAACCCTTTCAAGAAACCTAGTAATTTTTACAAGTGATGTGAAAGGCCTCTAAACAATGGCACAATACCTTCACCAACCCTATCAACCTCTAAAACTAGGCAAATAAAATCGATAAACCAAAGAACCCTCAAGACCAATTTGCATGCACATAAGCATCTTTGCAAATGATAAATCCTCTATATAAAGGGTCTTTGCATTTACATAGATGTTTAAATATAGAAGTAAACAATCAAGTTATGAATGGGGAACCTCTACACCTAAATCAAAAGGAAAGCAATTCCTTTTTAAAGTTATAGGCAGAGGGAGGTTAAGGAAAATTGTGACCACATACTCCATTCTTCCCTCCCTCCTCTTACTCTCATCTCTTACCCTTTAAGAAAATGACTTGAGAAGAAAAAACTAGATGAAGAAAAAAGAGAAGGAGAATAACACAAAAAACTACTACATTTCTCTCTTAACTTAAGAATACGATAAACCACTTATTTCTTAGAAATCCCACTTACGAACACTTTTAAACACCAATACCTTTACCATTCTTTTCACAACTCTTTTTCACTCTTAATCATAGTATACACAATCTTTATATCACTAAAAATCACCTAGAGATCGTTCTAAGTCCAAAATCCAATCCATTCATATCCCAAACCATCAAAAACACTCAAACCTATATAATCCTTCATCAACCATTTCCTCGCTAGAAAAAAGACTTTTCATTCAATAAACCTCTTTTAGTTGGTATCCTAACTTGTCAAATCCAAGGCCTAATCAAAGGCCTATAACTCCTTATTCTCTTTATTTTTTTTCCACTTTTTCGTATTCTATTTACCCTTATTTTAGGTTTTTCTTCCAAAAAATCCTTTGCCTAGAGACCTCCAACATTTGTGTAAATCACTCTTGATTTACACAGATGCTTTTAATATCTGCACAAGCCACCAATTAGACTACATAGATGCTTTGTCATGAAGTGAAAATCTTCCTTTTAATTCCTAGTGATCCTCTTTATGCGTTTTTCCATCATATGAGTCCTTATAACATTGCCATAAAAAAAATTATATGGTTTTATTACTTTATCCATGATAAAATCATATGACATATGTTATGCTTGAGTTAAAAATGTTGATTTAAGCTAAATATGAGTTTTTATGTAAGATGTTGACTTTACCTTAGCTTTGAAGTCCCACTGTACTTAATTTGCTCATGATTTATGATGTTTGCCATATTTTATGTTAATTTATTTTTTGTTAGCATCTACACAAATCCTAAGATGATATGTATAAAGAGTTTACAAGCCATGTAGATGTCTTCTACCTTAAGTCTTTCTTTATGCATAATAGACTTTTATTTAATGTTATAGTGAATCCATGCAGAGACTATATCATCTGTGCAAATATCTTCATCATTTGTAGAGACACCTAGTTTGGTGTAGACTCTATACTTAATGTGTTTTATGATATTTTATTATCTTAGTATATGTGTTACTAAGATTTCCTCATAAATTCTTAGTATTATGCAAGTTTGTGAAAAACACACCAATCCTTAACTTTTTTACTCTATTTGGTTAAAATGTACTGCTCCTTTTTAAATTGTAAATAATTTCCTTCATCATCTTTCTTTGAACATTTTGTTGGCATATATGCATTATATCTGGTAATATTATTATATGAGTACTAGGGTAATAAATAGGCTTAATTAATAAAAATTAAAAGAATAAACAAGTTACAATTTTATTAAAAGATTAAACCAATGTCCATGCACTTTGAGGTGTCTAACACCTTCTTTAAAAGTACCTAATTAACAAATCCATTATTGGACTAGGTTGGTTAAACCAATGTCATAAGCCTCCTTTGATCTTCACAAAGGAGATTGATCAATTCTAATACTTTAATTGAGTGTTGTTTTGTAGTACATAAGATTTAACTTTATGGGAAGTTGGATGAAAATCAAAATCTCTAACTTTAAGAAGAACATCCAAAATCACGGTAGGTATCCCCTAAATCACAACCATGACATTGTTATTGGGATGGATAGAGCCAGGACAAAAGGATTCATGGGCGAATTCACAACCGTCACTCATAAAAAAGAGCATTGGTTAATTTACAGAAGAATTCGCGGTGGCTTTAGCATTATAGGTCGCAATCGCGAATTTCATAGTCACAAAAGAGGGAATCAAAGTCATAGCCACAACACGCCAAGTGTCCAAGGTAACCGTTCGAAATCAAAAATCATGAGGGTAAAGATTTGGTCGCAATCGCGACTTAAGAAGTTGTAGTTTCCTCACCAAACAGAGGAATTCACGGTCTCAATCGCATACAAGACAAAGCTAGCTCACGACAACGACTTTTAAGTAGTCGATTGAACACAATGGCTATATTTCTTGGACAACCAATAGATGAAAGCCACATGTACTACTATTAGACATAAAATGGGGTTCTCTACCACAATTTTCAACTCCTCAGTGCAAATTGGAAGTTAATGATCGTGAAACGAAAGTAGCGATGACAACTTCTGCCTAACAAGCATTTAATGCAAAATCTGCCAATCACAACTTGCAGAATTGAGGATATTTTATGAGCAACGTCTCTTTGGTGGATGTGGGTTATAAATACTCCACCAAATTGATGTAAAAGTAAGAGAATTCAATTAATTGTAACCAAACTCTTGCTAATTTACTACTAATTTTTGTACTCTTCTTTATGTATTGTTGATTGTTTGGTATGAGTAATAAACACCTTTGTAAGAGGTTGAGAGTTAGCCTAGATTCTAAAACTATTGTAAGAGGTTAAAGTGTGAGCCTATCCAAAACATTTGTGAAAGGTTTTATGTGAGCAATAAAACACAAGTTGTATAAGTTAGGCGTGAGCTTAAAAATACCAAGTCTCAGTAAAATATCCAATTGTGAAGAATAGGGGAGTGGACTAGGGTTTGTTAACACCTAAACCACTATAAACTTCTTATGTTGATTCTTCTCTTCTCCATCTTAACTTCTTAAACACCTTAATCTTCTCTTTTAATTTTTAGTTAGCCACCAATTTAACCCTCCCTCTCCTTTCTTGGTGCACTAGGCCAATAAGTGGTATCAGAGCCAAGTCTCACTCTAAAGCTTAATTGTGTGAGTAAAGATCTTGGCATAAGAAGGAATCCACACTCACCTCAAGCCATATATCGATGGTGCAGACTATACTCATTAGCAGTATAGGATGGAAATCTATCTAAATAGTGATGTGGCAGACCTTTGGGATATTGTTGCAAATGAGTGAAAGCCATCTACCAAAGTGGTGGATGGAAGTGAGGTGTTGATCCTTAGAAATGAGTGGGCTAAAGCACATAGGAGATCCAATGGCCAAAATAAAAAAGCCACGACAATCCTTCTAAGTTTTTTCTCAAGAGAAGAAATTGGAAGGGTCTAATATTGTCTTCTTGCTCATGACATTTGGAAGGCCTTAGAGAACTATCATAAGGGCACTACCTTGGTGAAATCTAGCTTACTTGAGATGTATGTGACGGAGTAGGAGCAATTTATAATGAAGGAAGAAGAAATCATCACAGACATGATAAATAGACTTCTTGCAATTGTCACCAACATGAAAAAAGCTTAGGAGAATTATCATCAATCATGAGGTAAATTCAAAAAATTATGAAACCTCTACCTCTTAAAAAATTTAGTGCAAGGGTGTGTAGTATACAATAGTCTAACCTAAAGATAAGAAAGGTGTCGATAGATGTCCTAATAGACAAACTTTTAACTCATGAGTTAGCCTTAAAAAAGATGAAGAAATGAAGAGAATGAGAGGTCAAAGAGAGAAATATAAAAAACCAGAAAGGAGAACCATGGCACTCAAGTCTTCATCAAAGGAGAAGGAAGTAGAAGCAGCCTCAAGTGAAGAGAAAAGTGATAAGGAGGAGGAAGAGTTTGCAATGCTTTCAAGAAGAACCAAGGAGTTGATTAGAAGAGGAAAGAAAGAAGGAACTTCAAGAAAGTAACTCCAACCCTCAAAGAATGATCAAATGATGTCACTTGTTATAAATGTGACAAGCAAGGCCATATCAAATATGACTACCCCAAGTTGAAGAAGGAAAAAAGAAAAAGCTTCAAAGCCACTTGGGATGATAGCTCAAGTGAAGAAGATGAAGAGGAAGAGGTTACAAGCCTATGCTTCATTGCTCAAGGGATTCATCTAATGAGGTAAGCTCTTCACTTCACTCTTATTCTGAATTTGATAAATTAGATTAGATGAATGATGAGCTTATAGAAGCTCTTACCATGAAATGTGATAAATATAAGCCACAAATGAAAACTTACAAGAAGAAGTACACTAAATAAAAGGATGAATTTAAATCCCTAAATAGTCTTGTAAATGAATTGAGGGCTTCAAATGAAGAATTTAACAAGTTTATGGAGAGTCTATCCAAGTCATCTTCATCTCAAACTTCATTAAGTAAAGAAAATGACTCCTTGAGAGGTGAAGTCATTGATCTTAGAAACTCTATATTTAAGTTCCACAAGGGCAAGAAAGCTCTGGATACACTTGTTGTATCATAAAGACCTCCCTTACTTAGGCATGGTTTAGGCTTTAATAGAGCCTCTTTTTCAACACCTTCACTCATAACATTCATCAAGACCTCAACACCTCAAACTTTAAGTATTGAGGTTGTCGAAAAGAAAAGTACTCAAAGCACTAAACCACTATTGCCTAAGGACAAGGGAAAGGTGCAATAAGGCCCTAAGCCTCTTTCTAAGAAGGTCAACCATGCATACATGTACAATAAAAGGCATACTCATTCAAACACACACAGAAAATCTAGTCCTACGCCCATTCATACATGTTCATGCACAAACACATATCATGTTGGTATAAGGAAATCCCCCACCCATACCAAGGCAATGCATAGGAGAAAGACATATAAGTCTAAACTCCAATGCCACTATTGCATGAAATATAGACACATAAATTTTTATTGCTACATTAGGAAGGCGCACCTCAAGTTGGAGAATCCTTTAAAACCTAACCCCCTAGGACCTAAGTATGATTGGGTACCAATCCAAAGATGGTTTACTTGTGTTATGTAGGGGTGTTTGGGATCGACCAATAAAGCAAATGATTGGCTGGTAGATAGCGGATGCTCAAAGCACATGATGGGCAATATGAAGCTATTTATGGCCCTAAAGGAAAATAAGGGTGGCAATGTTGCATTTGGAAACAATGCCAAAGGTAAGGTAATTGGCAAAGGGACTATTAGTAAGAATGATTGTTCTTTCATTAATGATGTTTTACTTGTTGATGGCTAACAACATAACTTGCTTAGTGTAAGTCAATTATATGACAAAGGTAATAAAGTCACCTTTGACCCTAGAGAATGTCGAGTTACCACTTTAGGGGATAAAACGGTAGTTTCTAAGGGTGAAAGGAAGGGCAATACCTACCTAATTGATTTATCCAATTTGGCTAACCAATCCTTTTAAGTGTCTTATGTCTCTTAGTAATGAAACTTGGTTATGGCATAGAAGACTTAGACATGTTAGCATGGAGCTCTTATAAAGCTTATCAAATGGAAAGCTAGTGGAAGGCCTTCCCAAGCTAAGATTCTCTAGAGACAAGACATATGATCCTTGCTAAATGGGGAAGCAACATCAATCTTCCTTCAAAGCAAAGAATATTACAAGTACATCTAGACCTCTTTAATTAATTCATATGGACTTGATAGGACCTATTAGGAGTGATAGCTTAGGTGGAAAACATTATGCACTAGTCCTAGTTGATGATTGCTCTAGGTTTACTTGGGTGTCCTTTCTAGTTCATAAGCATGATACTTTTGATGCTTTAAAAAGTTTTGCAAAAAGGAGTCAAAATGAAAAGGGTTACTTCATTTCTTCTATAATAAGTGACCATGAAAAAGAATTTCAAAATTAGTCTTTTGAATCTTATTGCCTAGAGAATAGGATTTTGTCATAACTTTTCGACTCCTAGAACACCACAACAAAATGGTGTTGTAGAAAGGCAAATTAAAACATTATTAAGGATGGCTAAAACTATGCTCAATAAGTATTCTTTGCCAAATTACTTTTGGGCCAAAGCTATCAACACTTAGTGTTATATTGCAAATCAAGTTTTCAAAAGACCCATTCTTAATAAAAGTTCTTATGAACTATCGAATGGTAGAAAGTTTAAGTTAGCATACCTAAGAGTTTTTGGATGTAAGTGAAATATCTTGAATGCCAATGACAATCTTGGGAATTTTGATTCAAAAAAATAAGTTGAATACCAAGGATAATCTTAAGAATTTTGATTCAAAAACTAATGAAGGCATCTTCTTAGTTTATTCCACTGCTAGCAAAGCTTATAGGGTCTTTAATAAAAGTTTAATGGTTGTTAAAGAGTCTATGAATATTGTGTTTGATAAATCTAGTAAGCTTAATCTTGGGAAAGGTTCTTTAGTTGATGACATTATAGGTGATTTTGGGAAATTAGACTTGGAGGATAATACAAGAGAAAAGGATGAGGACCATGATGAAAGCAAATCATCAAAAGAAGATAAAGATCCTCAACATCAACAAGTGAAATCACCAAACCAAGATCTTCCCAAAGATTGGAGATTTTCCAAGCATCACCCTAGGGACTTAATCATTGGTGATACTTCAAAGAGTGTAAGTAATAGATCTCAACTCAATACTTTAAATAATAATCTTGCCTTTGTTTCTTAATTTGAGCAAAAATCTATTGATGAGGCTCTCAATGATGAAAGTTAAGTGATTGCTATACAAAAGGAACTCAACTAATTTGAGAGAAACAATATGTGAAAACTTGTTCCTAGGCCTAAGCAACACCCAATTATAGGATGCAAATGGGTGTTAGGAATAAGTTAGATGAGCAAGGATTCATCACTAGAAATAAGGCTAGATTGGGTGCTAAAGGTTATAACTAAGGGGAAGGCATCGACTGTGATAAAAACCTATGCTGTCGTAGCAAGGATAGAGGCCATTAAGAATCTTTTGGCATATGCATCTCACATGAATTTCAAACTATTTCAAATGGATGTCAAAAGTACTTTTCCAAATGGTGTTATTAAGGAGGAAGCTTATGTTGAACAACTTCTTATATTTGAATCACATACGTTTCCAAATTATGTTTTCAAATTGAATAGAGCCTTGTATGGTTTGAAATAAGCTCTAAGAGCTTGGTATGAAAGGCTTAGCTTTTTTCTTTTGCAAAATGATTTTAAAAAGGGGAAGGTTGATACATCTTTATTTGTCAAAAGGCATAATCATGATACACTAATAGTGTAAATTTATGTTGATGATATCATTTTTGTTGCTGCTAATGATTCTCTTTGTGAGGATTTTGTTAAGTGTATGACTAGGGAATTTGAGATTAGCATGATGAGAGAGCTCAAGTTTTTTCTTAGTCAACAAATCAAGTAAACCAAAGAAGGGATCTTCATCAATCAAGTCAAATACACAAAGGACATTCTCAAGAAATTTGGCATGGAAGGATGTAAAGTAGCAAAAACACTAATGAGTGCTACCATTAAATTGGACAACGATGAATCAGATAAGTCGGTAGATCAAAAGAGACATCGATATATGATCAGTTCTCTACTTTATCTTATCACTTTTAGACCTGATATAATGTTTAGTGTATGCATATGTGCTAGGTTTCAATCTTGTCCTAGAAAATCTCATTTGAATGTTGTTAAAAGGATTTTCAAATATCTACATGGCACATTGCAAATAGGTTTATGGTATCCTAGAAATTCTTAATTTAGCCTCATAGGTTATTCAAATGTAGATTATGTTGGTAGTCTTCTAGATGGAAAGAGCACTTTTGGAACTTGTTAATTTATAGGAGAGTGTTTATTTTCTTAGATTAGTAGGAAGCAAGTTTTGGTTGCCTTATCCATTACCGAAGCTGAATATGTAGTTGAGGGTTGTTGTTGCACCCAAGTCCTTTAGATAAAATAGCAATTAAAGAATTTTGGCAAAATTGTTACTTACATTCCCACCAAATGTGACAACACTAATGTAATAAATCTTTCCAAAAATCCCATCCACCATTCAAGGAGCAAACATATAGATAATAGTCATCATTTTCTTAGAGATCATGTCCAAATGGTGATGTAGTGTTAGATTTTAAAGACATAAATCATCAACTTGCAGACATTTTCATAAAGCCCCTCAATGAAGAAAGGATGAACTTCATTAAGAGAAAATTGGGAATGCTTGATGGAAGCTCCCTTAAGTGAAATATAGATCTTTTTAGAATGCTTTTTGTATGTCACATAATTCCTTGATTGAATGATTACTATGGATGTTGCATGTGATATTTGTCTTTTAGGATGTCCTAATCTTGTGCGCAATTGTGCCCCTCTATGCTAATATGCATAAATTGGACTTCAATATATTAAGTGGATCATAACTTAGAAAGTCAAGTCTTATCTTTTCTTAGTTATATTTTCTGACATATAATTCACAGTCTCTATTCCTTGGGTCACGATCGAGAATTACAAGCACTTTGCATTTGACAGTCAACCATCAATTCGTAGTCGCGATCTTCAATCTCCACCATAAATTTGTTCAAATTTTAAATCATTTGACCATTGAACTCGTCGTTTCCCTAGGATTTTTTGTCCATTGCTCACATTTCTAGAATTAGCAGTTGTGACTTGCAGGTCGCCAATGCAACTTTAGGTAACTGTCATACATTTATGTGATTTGATTGACAACTGATTACACTCCCTAATTTAATTCATTTCTGACCATTTTTAGTCATTTTCACACCCTTTCTTAGCCTATATAATCCCCTCAAACAGTGTTTTCATTCATTCCTACCAAATATCTTCAGCTTTCTTCTTCCTTAATCTCAAAATCTTCACACCTTTCTTCATTCACAAATGGCCCCCAAGAAAGCATCAACAACAGAGAAGGGAAAGGCAATGCCATAACCTTATAGACTATCGGCTCTACACTTAATGAAAGGAATAACAAAAGAGGAGAAAGATCATTACAAGGCAAATGCCTCTAAGATCATTCTACCAAATAAAATTCCTTCCACTTTCCTTCTTAAGTCACTGGGAATCAAAGATGAGATCCACACATTTCTTTCAAATCTAGGATGGAACGAATTCATTTTTCACGACAAACCCAGATATGAGGAAATCGTGCGAGAATTCATAAGTACCATGACTTTAAGTCAGAGAGCGAAATCTCGCATTGGCCAATACGGGTTAGTATTTCATGCTTTTAGATTAATCACTATTGAGCAACTGTCCAATCTTTTCAATCTTCAAGTCAGAGATGACATTTTGTTCATCATCTCCACTCTTGATGTCATATTCTGTATTTTGGTCTGAAATTTCCATTGAAACCAAATATGACCCCAAAACCTCCTTAATCAAATACATTTGAAGCCTCCCTTTTTGGTTACTTCATCGTATCATCACCTTCTCTATTAACACAAGAGGTGATGGTAATAAAAAGGTATCCCAAAATGATCTTGCTTTCCTTTCCCCCCTAATCAAAAATAAACCCATGCAAATCGGTCGTTATCGTGTAGATAAATTAATTCATATGAGCACCAAACCCAAGAATTAGTTTCTTCTTCCTTCCTCTGTCATAACTATCTACAACTACGTGAGGGCTCTTAATAAGGAAAATGAAAAATTCCTTACTAAGAAGCTTTCCCCTTCCTAAAATTTTTGGACCTCTCCTAGCTCATCAATGCAAAAGCCATTCACCCACATTCTCACACATACACCTTGGGTACTTTTAGAGCTAAGAAACTAGAGTCTTCCTAAGCCTCCAAAAGAAAAAGGCTTGCCATTGATGAGGGACTCAACCTGTTCCACCTCCCCAACCTAAGCTTAAAACCAAAATCTCTTTTGCCTCCATCAACAAGAAATTGGACAAAATGCTAAGGATGTTGAAGAGATGGTTTATCTTCTTCTCCCACCTACATAGCGACTTGGTGGACTTAAAAGAGAAAGTAGATGTGCCTCCCTGACATCTTCCAGATTTTAAGGATTGGGAGGACACACTAAAAGAGTAGGACAACCAAGAGGTTAAGGAGGGTAATAAAGTTGAAGGTTCAGGACATAATAAAGAATTGGATAATTCTGGAGATAATGACAGTTCTCTCATCTTTTAGTTTGCACTTAGGGTTTCTTTTTTTGCTTTTAACATCTTAATGTAAAGCTGTTGATCCCACAGTTTTTTAAATAAATAAAGATGTTTGTTTTACAATTCATTGTTTCAATTTTTATGTGATCACCACATATATGTTATCCTTATTATTTTGCTCTCTATGATTACTCTACCTCAATTTATGCATCGCTTTTATTGTTTAAGTCTTTACCCACTTTTTGATCTTACCAAAGGGGGAGAGAATAAAATTGAAAGAAAAAGAGTATTAAAAGAGTCTTGTGCATAAGAAAGCATAAGTTAAGGGGGAGCAAGTTCTAACTTATAACTTTTTTATCATTGTCTAGAATCTTTTGACTATTCCTTGATTATTTGATCATTCGTCATCCCAACTTCACAACTCATGTATTTATTTTTATTTAGCATCAATCTAACTTGTCAAAATCAAAAAAGGGGAAGATTGTTAGACTAGGTTGGTTAAACCTATTTCATAAGCCTTTTTTTTTATCTTAACAATGGAGATTGATCAGTTTTAATGCTTTAATTGAGTGTTGTTTTGTAATACATAAGATTTATCTTCATTAAAAGTTGGATAGAAAACAAAATCTTCATCTTTTAGAAGAATATCTAAAATTGTGGTCAATATCCCTTAAATCACGACTGCGACATTACTATAAGGATGGATGGAGCTAGGGCAGAAGGATTTGCTAACGAATTTGCAGTCGCGACTCAGACAAAGGAGCATTGATTAATTCATAAAAGAATTTTCAGTGGCTTTGGCATTATAAGTCGTGACCACGAATTTCATAGTAACAAAGGAAAGAACCAAAGCCACAGCCACAACCATAGCACACCAAGTGTCTAAGGCAACCATTGGGAATCACAAATCACGAGGGTGAAGATTTTTTCATGATCGCGACTCAAGAAGTTGTAGTTTCCTCACCAAATAGAGGAATTCGCGGTCTCAGTCTCGTCCAAGACAAAGCTAGCTCACGACCGCAACTTTTAAGTAATTGGTTGAACACAATGGCTATATTTCTTGGACAACTAATGGATAAAAGACATGCGGACTAGCCGTTAGATAAAAAATGAGATTCTCTGCCATGATTTTTAGCTCCTCAGTGCAAATTGAAAATACGCGATCGCGTAACAAGAGTAGTGATAGCAAAATGAGAGTAGCGATAATGACTTCCACCTGACAAGCATTTAATGCAAAATCTGCCTAGCACTACTTAGAGATTTAAGGAATGTTTATGAGCAACGTCTCTTTGGTGGATTTGGGCTATAAATAATCTACCAAACCAATGCAAATGCAAGAGAATTCAATTAATTGTAACCAAACTCCTGCCAATTTGCTACTCATTCTTTTACTCTTCTTTATGTATTGTTGATTGTTTGGTGTGAGCAATAAACACCTTTGTAAGAGGTTGAGAGTTAGCCTAGATTCTAAAACTCTTGTAAAAGATTGAAGTGTGAGCTTATCTAAAACACTTGTGAAAGGTTTTATGTGAGCCACAAAACATAAGTTGTATAAGTTAGGTGTGAGCTTCAAAACACCAATTTAGTTAATTAAAATACTCAATTGTGAAGAATTAGGGAGTGGACATAAGATTTGTTAACACCTGAACCATTATAAACTTCTTTTGTTGATTTTTCTCTTCTCCATCTTAGCTTCTTAAACACCTTAACCTTCCCTTGTAATTTTTAATCAGCCACTAATTCAATTCCCCATTCTTGGTGCACTAGGCCAACACCTATCTTTGAAAAGGATGATGAAATCATTCTAGATAGTCTTAATTAGGTGGCAACTTCATTATACTTTTGGGTTGACCAATGTGTGATCCTAAATCTTTTGATCCCCTAATGATTGATAAGATCTGTGTTTTCAGGTGGTCTTAACAATGTATCATCTTACTACCTTAAGCCCCTGATACTTAATAATTTGATCTTTGTAGTCACCCTTTATGCCATTCTAATAGGGATTGGACCAATTCAATCAGAACAATAAAATTAAGATCAACTGTAAAAAAAAAATGAAGACAACATAAAGATAGGTTAGGCCTTCCAATACCTACTTTGACCATATCCCTCATTGTCTGAAACCTTCTCCAAACTAAAGTTAATGGCAACACCATATTCTTGTTAGAAATAACACTAATGTGTCATCCAACTAATAAGTCCCTCAATGAGCTTTTAGTACTTATTTTGTACTTTACTTTTTGAGAAGGTCATCCCTTAAATCCCTTAATAATCGATGCATATATCATTTTGAGAGTTGCACTAAAGTGTGATCTTTGTATTCTTGATCACATATTGATTAACAAAAGTAAGCATTACAAGAAAGATTTTATTTGTTGGAGTGTACTCCTAAATCTGTAGTACTCAAAATGATGATTTCACTAGGAACTAACAGAGTGTACTTCATAAGATGAATCTATAGTTTATCTCTATGTTTTGCCTTTATTAATCAAGGTTCTATATGTTGGCCTTTGTGTACCAAGAAGGTGTTTGAATTAGTGGCAAATATGAATTTTAGAGGCTAATAATTAAAATATAGAAAATGAGAAATAAAGAGATAAAGGATTTATATGGTTTGGTTTGTCCACTCCTTAATTATTTAATTAGTTACTTCAGTCTCACACAAACTCACAAGTGTTTTATAAGCTCATACCTAACCCCAATTACAACTTATGTTTAAGGCAACACATAACCTTATAAGAGTTTTTTCCAACAAGGGCACACTCTAAAACCCAATACCAAAGTGTTTAAGGCTCACACTTAACCTTTATAATTAATGAAAATAATTAATACACTCATAACTAACAAAGTACAATAGCAACAAAGAGAGAGAGGCTTGATAAATCAATATTTAAGAGTTTGGACACAATTAATGGCTATTCTCTTATATTCAAAGCCATTGGGTGGAGTATTTATACCTTACAACCACCAAGTAGCCATTAAAGATAAAACTATCTCTAAATCTCTAAAGTATGGTAAGAAATCTTGCATTTAATGTTTATCAGATAGATTTTGTGATCAAGATGCCTCAATCGCGATCACGATCACGATCTACAATTCACATTGAAGATTCCTATTTCACAGTCAATATCTTCATATTATGCTTAATAGCTAATGACACATGGCATTGAGTCATTTATTCCTTAGACTATTCGTGGCAATGCTCCATTTTGATTCATTAACAACAATCGTGACATCTTGCTTTTGAATCACGATTTAAGATCATGCTAAATATGGGATGTGACTCTCACCATGTTAAGGTCTAGACCTTTTGGTTCAAAGTTACACCTTAGTCACGATCATGCCCTTAGCATCGTGATCATGATCTTTAAATACATAAATGGCTTTTTAGATAAATGCATACTATAAGTGGTTTCCTAGGTGTCTATTAGGGCTCCTTTTCTTAAGATTCGAAGCTTACGATCATGAGCACATTTTCTAGTCACAATTAAGAATTACACTGAATATCTTGATTGCAAAACAAACTGCATACTCCTCTAGATAGATTTGTCCTATTTTTAAGCTAGATAGAGACTCTATGGTAGCAGTCACAATTCACCTTTCTTAGTCATGATTAACTTGTCTTAGACATGAATTACATGCCACTTTTTGAGAATTAGAGCTTTTGTTGTGTTTTGACTTCCTAACTGATTCTAACCTTATTTCCTATAAAAATAACACTTGATATACACATTAGTACCTATTAGTCTAACATATCATGATCAAAAATAAAGTTTGAACAACTTAGTCTAGCAATCTCCTCCTTTTTATTTTGACAAGCTATACTAAATTCATAAAGAGAAATAGTCTCCATTATGTGTATCATAACATTAGGGGGTTGAAAATAGAGAAGGAATTCAATGGATACATACACACCATATTCAAGCATTCATTGAGTCATAAATAATCTCAAGATAATTGGCTAAAAAAGATAATGGACATCAATATAACAAAAATGGAAATTTTCACTAAAGTCAATATAATCATTACAATCAACCATACTCAAAATTAAAAATGCAGACTTAAATGTTTGATCACAACCATGGGCAAATCAACTTTTGAACTAAACATGAAAAACTAAAAAATAAAAACAAAAAATAAACTAGATGATAAATGTTTGATCACTACCATTGTCTTCCATTGATAAACTAAAGAAAGGTTATACTTTATCTCCTTCTTCACTCCCATCCTCTTCATAATCAGGTAGTTAGCAATGTGTTAGCTACACAATATCCCTATGTACATAACTAAAAACCTTAAAATCCTAAAGAATTTTGTTCAAATTCTTATCAATGGATGACAATGAAATTTTAGAAGAATAAGGAATAATGGGTTCTTAAAGAAGTACCTCTTCCTCTTAGACTTGTTCTCCCTTTTGGATCACTAACCTTTGCCTTTTCTTTTGCCTCAAGGCCTCTTGAATTCTCATTCGCTAGGCTTCAAAAAGGTACTCATAGGTTATAAGTTTGATGGCTTTAGCATTGATAAAGTAATTTAGGTCTAAAGGATCTGCATTGGTAGGGTAAGAGGTACTAAGAAACAAGTTTATAGAGGTCAAAAGACCACATGTTTGGCAATTACAATGATATAGGAAGAAGAAGAATTTAGCCATGTTTAGGTTCCCCAAGTGGGTAAGCTAGTCAATAAGGAACTAGCTAGTTCTAATGGGTTGCCTTTAATAAGGTTATACAAAAGGTAAAGGCCTTTTTAAGAGACATTTCTACTCTGATTCCTCTAAGCATTAATAAAGAAACTTATGATTCCATGCAAAAACTAAAAATTAAGAGAAAAAATGTTTTTAGACAGGGAAGTTTTGGAGTCATGTCTCGTTTCCAAAAGGTATTAAAATCGAGGTGAAGGACATAGGAGTTGTCATGCCCCATCAGTTTGAAGTTCAAAGATATTAGAGAGGGATTAAAGGGAAATTCTAAAAGGTTAGCCAAAGCACCTAAATGACATACCGTATTGGCCAAATTCATATGTTGGATCTCAAATAATAACCATGGTGGTAAGGAATTTGCTTGTTAGCTCTTCATAGTCGAGCTTCTGCACAAATATGAATTTCTCTTACTTGAGTTTGGAAAGCTAGGAAAAATTTTCTTTTTCTACATTAAAGGATTATAAGGTGAAGAAGGAAGGGATTTTTTAGAAGAACTGGATTATCATTTATAAGTTTATATCTCTTTTTTTCCTTTTATGTAGCAACCATCATAAGGGAAAATGAGTATTGTCTAGGCGAAGAGGACTTCATTAGGGCTTTGCCTTTTTATTCTTTGATCGGTTTAGTCTTAGGCACAATTAGAAAGGAGAATATGTGAAAAAAAATAAAGAGAATATGTGAAAAAAAAAACAAAGAGAAATGAGATGGAATATGAGAGAAATGAGAGAATTGAAGTTGGAGAGGAAGGAAATGGGATAAAAGTGCTAGAAAAATGAGAAAGGGTGCATAAATAAGTTTAAATAGGCATAAAAGGGGTGAAAAATAGTTGGCTTTTACATTTAATGCAAAACTACCCATTTGGAAGCTATCATTTATTACCCAACAGAGCTTGCAAATCGTGACCACTGAACAAGGATTATGATTGTGATAGGGAATTACAAAAATTATAAGTAACAGATAGCTAGACCATAAGGCACTTTGATTCTAGAGAACATTACGAGGGTGCAAAAACATCATAATGAGTGTGAAATTTAAAAATAAGATTGAGAAATAAGATGACCTATAAGTCTTAATCATGAAATATTTTCTTGATCGCAATTTATAGGTCAGCTTGAAAAAACAAGCTTAAACTTGCAAAATTTTCAATTTGCCCTATATTGAGTGATTAAATTCATATTTAGATGATTTATTTAAGCACATGAACATGGAAAAACTCATGCAACTTGAATAAATAAATCTCATAATACACAACAATCACAACATCAATAACACACATCATATATTCATCAAACGTTAATCAATACAAATGTTAGGACATTTTTAACTTAGAGAGCTCCCAATAAGCATCCCTAACTCCCTTTTAATAAAATTCATCCTTTCCTCATTAAGGGGTTTAGTGAAAATATTTTCCAATTAATTAGCTATGTCAATACAACATTAATATATTGCACATGGTCTCTTAAGAAGTAATGTCTAATGTATATATGCTTGCTTTTAGAATGTTGGATAGGATCCCTTGAAAGATTAATGGCACTTGTGTAGGCACATTTGATGGAAATTTGATCAATGTCTTTGCCATAGGCCTTAAGTTACTATTTCATCTAGAAAACTTGAGTGCAACAACAACCCACTACCACATATTTTACTTTAGGGATGGCAAGGTAATCGAAACTTATTTCTTGCTAAACCAAGAGACAAGACACTCATTGATGAATTGGTAAGTTCCAAAAGTACTCTTCCTATCAAGTAAAATGTTAGCATAATCCGTAATCAACTATCTAAAAAGACTAAAAGAGGAATTCCTCGGATACCAAAGTCTTAAATGCATAATGTCATACAAATATTTTAAAACTCTTTTAATTGCATGTAAACAAGATGCTTTAGAACAAGATTAAAATCTAGCACATAAGCATACACTATACATGATATCGGGTAAAGTTAGATTGTCATCTATTGGCCTATTTGATTCATCATTATCAAGTTTGATTGCTAAGCTCATTGATGTCTTGGCAATCTTACAACCATCCATCCTAAACATCTTGAGTGGCACTTTTGTGTATTGGGATTGGTTGATGAAGATGTCCTCTTTGCATTACTTCATTTGTAGACCAAGGAAGAACTTGAGCTCCCCCATCATGCTCATCTCAAATTCCCTAGTCATACACTTAGCAAACTCTTCACAAAGAAAATTGTTAGTAGCACAAAAGATAATATCATTAATATAAATTTGAATAATTAATCCATCATTACTATGCCTTTTCACAAATAAAGTGTTGACAACCTTGCCTTTTTCAAAATCATATTTCAAAAGAAATGAATTCAGCATTTCATACTAAGCTCTACGAGCTTGTTTCAATCCAAACAAGGCCTTCACGAATGATGCCTTTATGAATAGTTCTCTAAAGCTTTCCAAATCTCAAATTGTCTAAATGTTCATTAGTTTGGAGGCAAAATTTCTAAGGTTGCCCTTGGTATTTAAGATGCAGCATTTGCACCGAAATACTCTAAGTTATGAAAGTTTGGGTTTTCTACCATTCCATAACTCATAAGAGGTTTTGTTCAAAATTGGTCTTTTGAAAACTCTATTTGCAATGTAACAGGAAGTGTTAATGGCTTTAACTTAAAAGCACTTAAGAAGAGAATACTCATTGAGCATAGTTCTAGCCATGTCTACTAATGTCCTACTTTTCCTTTCTACAACACCATTTTGTTGTGGTACTCTAGGAGCTGAAAAGTTACGAGAAATACAATTTTCTAAACAATAGTTTTTAAAATTTTGATTTGAAATTCTTTACCATGATACTTCTAATACTAGAAATGAAATAGCCTTTTTTTCATTTTGAACTCTTTTTTCAAAATTTTTAAAAGCAACAAAGGCATCACTCTTATGAGTTAAGAAACTAACCTAAGTAAACCTTGAATAGTCAGTAACAAGCACATATGCTTAATGCCTTCCACCCAAACTAGCATTCCTAGTTGGTCCAATCAAGTCTACATAAATGAGATAGAGATGTCTAAATCTACTTATAAAATCTTTAGCTCTGAAGGTGGATTAGTGTTGCTTCCCCATTTGACAAGGTTCATTTGTCTTATCCTCGATGAACTTGAGCTTTGGAAGACTATCTACTAGTTCTCCTTTGGAAAGGTTTTGGAGAAGTTTCATACCCAAAGCCAAGATTCATTATTAAAAGAAATAAGACACTTCAAAGATGGGTTAGGTAAACTATCTAAGTTAATTATGTATGTATTTCCATGCCTTTCACCCTTAAAGACTGCATCGTCATCTACCAAGGTAATGACAAGGCATGTTCTATAGTCAAAGGAAGCTAATTGCCTTACCCTCAAAAATTATGCTTCAAACCATCAACAAGAAGAACTTTATCAATAAAAGGGTGACCCTTCTTACCAACATAACCAATTCCAATTACCTTACCCTTGGCATTATTTCCAAATGTGACATTTCAATCTTGCTTCTTCTTGATAAAGGTAAATAGCTTACGATCTTTAGTCATGTACTATGAGCATCCACTATCTATATGCCAAGTGTTTTCATCAATGGTGGAGTCAAAGCATTCCTATAAAATGAAAAAAAATATATTTTTTTTTTGTTAGGAACCCAAGCATACTTGGGTCTTTGGTAATTTGGCTTGGAAGGATCCTTAAGTTTGAGGTGAGCCTTCCTAATACAATAAAACACATTAATATGACTAAATATCATGTAATAATGTCATTGGAGTTTAGATTTACTAGTTTTTCTCTTTTCAATCACTTTGGCACTAGAAGAAAATTTTCCCATACCATTACCATTTGTACACATGCAATAGTAACTATGATTAGGAAGAGGTCCCTTTTCCTTTGGGCATGGGAGGTCTAGTGCATGGAACACTCCTCTTCTCAACAACCTCTATGCTAGAAGCTTGAGGTGTAGAAGTTTTGATGAAAGTAAAAAAAGAAGATATGGATGTAGAAGGTCTATCATAGCCTAAGCCATGTCTCACGATATGCAGCCTTTGTGATTTAACTAATTTCTACAAGGCCCCCATCCTTTTCTGAAATTTAAAGATAAAACTTCTCAACTCAATAACTTCCAATATCAAAGAATCATTTTCTTTTCTTAAAGACTCATAAGAAGGGCTTTTAAAAATTTGTTCTAAAGTTTTCTTGAGTTTATCATTTGTTGATCTTAAACTAGAAACAAGTTCATTTAAACTCTTAAAATCCTCCCCTAGTTGAGAACATTTTTCTTATAAAATTGCATTTTAGATTGATATTTATTGCACATTTAGGCTATAGCTATTAGGAGCTCATCATCCTCATCATCAGATGATTTTCATCACGAGTTGGAAAAAAGAACTTAACTTATTAGAAGAGTCCTCATAAGCCATGAAGCAAAGGTTTGAAACTTCATTCTCTTTCTCTTATCCACTTAAGTCATCATCTCAATTAGCCTTGAATCCCTTCTTCTTTTCCTTATCCCACTTCTTCTTCTTCTTTTCGTGTAGCTTAGGATCTTTGGATTTGATATGTCCTTTCATGCCACATTCATAGCATGTCACATCATTCTTCTTCTCCTTGTTGTAGTTGGAAGAAGATTTTCTTAAGTTTCTTCTTTCTATTCTCTTCCTCAATAAATCTTAAGTCCTCTTTGAAATCATATCAAGGTCTTCTTCCTTTTTGTCACCTTCATTAGAGTCACTACTACTTGCATCAATTTCTTACTCCTTTATGGTATATTTGAGAGTAAAACCTTTTTTTCTTATTTTTCTCTCATCTTTTTTGGCTCTTCATCCTTCTTAAATGTAATTTCATGAGTAAGGATTTTTCCAATAAGGACATTAGTTAGTATTTTACTAATGTCTTCATTAGCTTCATTTATACTGATAACTCTAGCTCCAAACTTTTCTAAGGGAAGAGCTTTTAGTTCACATCCTCCTTGGATACATCTCTTCCAAGCTTTTTCATGTTGTTAACAATTGAAAGAAGCCTATTGGTTATGTCGAGTAATGCCCTCATTTGCCTTCATCATGAGGAGCTCATACTTTGTCACTTATATATTGATATATATATTGCATTCATCATGGTACAATCACAAATGGTTCTTTAAACCTTTCCAAATCCTATAGGCACTTTGGTAATAATGAACTCTCATATATTCTTCTTTTGATGGAGCATTAAGAAAGACTATCATTGCCCTCTCATTCTTGCCATATGCCCTCTTGTATGCTTCAAACTATTCTTCTTAGGCTTTTCAAACCCATCTATCATTTTGATGGGTGGCCTTCATTCCTTTATAATGATATCCCATACATCAATAAAGCCATTATTTAGATAAACGTCTATTCTATTCTTCTAATAAGCATAGTTAGTGCCATCAAAGTATGGTTTGAGGTAAGAGTGGATCCTTTCATTAGCCATGATCTTCACTCAATAACTAAGGCGAGTTTTTACGACAGCTTTAATAGCACTTGTTAGCCTTTGTGCACCAAGAAGGGGGTTAAATTAGTAGAAATTTTGAATTTTGGGGGCTAATGGATAATTAAAAGAAAAAAAATTAGGGAAAATAGAAATCAAAAGATAAAGGATCTATAGTCGCTTAGTGTTAACAAACCCTACATCCACTTCCCAACAATCCAATATGATATTTCACTATCAAACAAACTCAGTAGTCTTTTACAAGCTCACACCTAACTTAATGTATAGGCTCACACCCAACCCCAATTACAACCTTACAAGAGTTTCTCCCAACTAAGGTTCACTCGAAAATCTAATACCCAAGTGTTAAAGGCTTACACTTAACATTTACACATAATGAATACAATCAATACACTTTTAACCAATAAAGTACAATAGCAATAAAGAGAGAGCCTTGAAAAATCAATTTATAAGTGTTTGGACATAATTAATGGCTAATTTATTGCATTCAAAACCATTTGGTGGAGTATTTATAACTAACAACCACTAACTAGCCATTACAAATAAAACTATCTCATAATTCCCAAAGATACGATGGGAAATCTTACAATTAATGTTTATCATACAGATTTCACTGTCTAGATGCCTCAATCACGATCGTGATTGACATTTTGTATTGAGGATTCCCATTTCATAATCAAGATCTTCTTAATATGCCATACGTCTAATGACATGTGGCATTTGATCATTTATTCCTTAGATTATCCATTGCAATGTTCTACTATGATTCATTCATTGTGATCACTACTATTTACTTCTTGCTCATAATTTAGGATCGTGCTAAAAAAGAAGACACAAGTCTCGTTGTATTCTAGCTTGGACCTGTTCTTAAAAGTTGTACAATAATCATTATCATGATCATCTAATAAGCAAATAGCTCATTGCACACGAGGCATGCTTTAAGTAGTTTCTCAAATGTCCATTAAAGCTCTTTTTCTTAAGATTTAAAGGTCGCAGAGCTCATTTCTCAGTTATGATTGAGGATCGCACTGAAGATCTTAATCATGAAGCTAATCACATACTCAACTAGATGGATTGATTTCATCCTTAAGCTATATAGCAATCTTGACTTTGAGATAATGATTGCAATTAACTTTTCTTGGTCGCAATTAGCTTACTTAGGCGCAAATTATAGGCCACTTTTTTAGACTTATAGATTTTGCTTCCTTTGGCCTTTATAACTTATTCTAACCTTATTTCATGCAACAATAATACTTGATATGCACATTAGTACCAATCAATCTAACTTGTCTAGATAAAAAATAAGGTTTGATTAAGTTTGACGAACTTAGTCCAACACTTTGCATTCAATATACATGTTCATTATAAGCATTAAGCTGTCCAGAATCCAATCGATGGGTTCTTCAAACTTGAGACCTAAGTTTTCTTTAGGCTTAGGAGATTATAAGGGAAAAATATCACTCATAAGCCCAGTACCTTTGGGCAAATTAAATGGGAATATACAATATATATATATATATATATATATATATATATATATAGAGAGAGAGAGAGAGAGAAAGAGAGAAGCTAATAAGGGGGAGAGTTTAGGTGAAAAATAAAATAACACGGAAGAAGGGAATCTTGTGTCCTTTAAATATAATGAAACAAAAGGAGAGGATGCCTTAAGGTTCTTAAACTTAAGATTGAGAAAGGAAAACCTTTCAGCCCCACTCTTAAGTTTTAGTTAGATACTGAAAAGAGATCAATCAACTAAGAACATTTAAAAGCAATGTTACTAGTTAAGGATGAAGGTACTGAAAAAGTTCTCATAAATTTCAATGATTGGAATGTTAGGAAGAAATCATATTTTTGAAAGCCTAGTTTAAGAGTTCAAAAAACAAGGCTTTATACCTACAAGACCTAGCACTCAAGATTTGTCATAGATTCATTACTTGAAATCTTAATGCTAGACATGAATCTCTAGATAACATTAACGCTAAACATGAATCTCTAGATAACATTAAAACCCTTAAATAGTTCCTCCTCCAATGCAAAAAGGGAATATTGTAGTCAAGACATTATGATGGCTTTTAATTAGATTTCATGAACAAACCACCAAAAGCAAGATAATCATAAATGGGTACCTTATCACAAGGAGAACAAAGTACCTTAATATATTTGACTTATCCTAAAGGTGTCTACTAGATTTCTAGTCTTGTTAAGAACATTATTGATTAGAAAATATACATTGACATAGCCACTATAAAGAACATAAGTAGTGTTCTTCATTCAGTTAAAAAGAGGTCATGTCATTCCTTCTCTATAACAAAACCAAAAAGGAGATCAAAAAAACATTGAGATCATGAAGGAGATCAAAAAAGGTGAACCTTATGGATGATAAAATGAGACATATTAAGAAGACTATTAATGCTTTCCAAAATCATTTTAAGGTGGTAACCCTTTTAGATGATCAATCATCAAGTGAAAAGCCCAAATACCGAGCTAATCTAAAGAAGAAAAACATTAACTAAAGCTCAAGGGTAGAATAGCCTTAAAGAAAAAGAAGTGGGACAAAGAGAGGTTTTAATGGCTAAGGGCAAGGAAGACAAAAGGCCCAAAGAGAAAGAGAGCTTTTGAATTCCATTAGCCTCTATTTCATTAGAGTTTGCCAATCTCCTTATCACTCCATAATGAAAACCTTAATTCAGTCCCTCTTTATCTAAACAATAAAATTTCATTTCATTTCATAATGTTTTGCATCTTGTATACCTAGACAACATTACTTTTACAAAATGCATTTTCTCAGGTATTTATTAATGATAGAATGCAATGTTCTTTCAAAATTACTCCGTTTCAATCTTTGCTTTAATTTTTTATATCTTTTTGTTGTTTTCAAATAAGGAAGAAAATATGTTATGTTATGATGAACCTCAATTGATTATCATATAAATATGATGACATTTATGAATTAAAAGGATGACATTTATGAATTAAGGGGAAGCATTTCCTAACATATTTATTTGCATTGTTCATCGCCCTTTTTTTTCCCTCATAAAAAAAGGGCAAATGTTGAACCATAGGTTCCTAATCCATAGTTTTGATCATTACAAATATAGATTACTCTTTGTTTGAAGTATTTATGGTTGTATATAGACCCGTTAATTGTGAAAGCATAAAAAAGAAGTCCAAAACAATTAACACAGGCAATACCTTAAAGTGTTATGTCCTAGAACATGCCCATTTACCATGAAGAAAAATTGAAATTTTAGGCAAAAAGTTTAATTGTCGAAACTCATGCATTTGATTTTCTTTAAGATCAATCTAAGTTGTCAAAATCAAAAAAGGGGAGATTGTTAGACTAGATTGGTCAAACCTAAGTCATAAGCCTCTTTTTATCTTGATAATTAAGATTGAGAAGTTCTAATGCTTTGTCCAAGTGTTGATTTGCAGTTTATAAGTTATATTTTCATTAGAAGTTGGATGGAAGTTAAAATCTCTATCCCTAAGAAGAACATCCAAATTTGCGGTCAACATTCCCTAAATTGTGACTGCAATCTTGCTATAAGGATGGATGAAGCTAGACCAGAGCATTTTGCTGATGAATTCATAGTCGCGACTCAACCAAAGGGGGCTTGGTTGATTCATAGAAGAATATGTGATGGCATTCGCGTCTTATGTTATGACCTCAAATTTTATAGTAATAAATGAGGGAGTAGAAGCCATAGTCACATTATGCTAAGTGTTCAAGGCAACTGTTGGAAGTCAAAAATTGCAAGGGCGAAGTATTTTTCATGACCGCGACTCAAGAAGGTGTTGTCTCCTCACCAAATAGAAGAATTTAAGTCTCAGTCGCACCCAACAGAAAGTTAATTCTTAACCGCGACTTTTGAGTAGTTGGTTGAACGCAACAACTATATTTCTTGGACAACTAATGGATGAAAGACACGTGGACTAGCTGTTAGAAACAGAACAGGGTTCTTTGCCATGATTTTTAGGTTCTCAGTGTAAATTGGAAATTCGCGACAATGAAATGCTACTTCCAACTGCGACTTCTGCCTAACAAGCATTTAATGCAAAATTTGCCTAGTACAACTTAAAGATTTTGGGACAGTTTTTGAGTAACGTCTCTTTGGTGGATGTTGGCTATAAATACTCCACCAAACTAATGTAAATGTAAGAGAATTTTACTTATTGTAACCAAACTCTTTTCAATTTGCTACTCTTTCTTCTTACTCTTCTTTATGTGTTGTTGATTGTTTGGTGTGAGCAATAAACACTTTTGTAAGTAGATTGAGAGTTAGCCTAGCATCCAAAACTCTTACAACAAGTTAAAGTATGAGCCTATCCAAAACACTTGTAAGAGGTTTTGTGTGAGCCTAAAAACACAAGTTGTAAGGGTTTTGTGTGAGTCATAAAATGCAATTTTATAAGTTAGGTGTGAGCTTGAAAACATCAGTTTAGTCGAGTGAAAAACCCAATTGTAAAGAATTAAGGAGTGGACGTAGTGTTGTTAACACCTGAACTACTATAAACTTCTTGAGTTGATTTTTCTCTCCTCCTTCTTAACCTCCTAAACACCTTAACCCTCTTTTTAATTTTTAATCTTCCGCCAATTCAACACGCCTTCTTGGTACACTAAGCCAACAAGTAGGTATTAAGATTTTTCATAACTTTCTAGCAGGTATCAAATTTGCATTTGTCCTTTAGTAGATCTCTAGTAGGCACTAGGTTGGATCATCTTATTAGCAGTTCTCTAGCAGGGATTAAGACTCGACAACTTTCTACTTAGTACCAAGGTTGTATTTGTCCTACAACAGCTCTCTAGTAAGTATTAGGTTAGATCAACTTCTTAGTATCTCTTTAGCAGGTACAAAAACTATTGGCAGATTTCTATCAGCTACAAATCAAGTTGGTCTACAAATCAAACAAACCAAAGAAGGGATTTTCATCAACCAAGCCAAATACATAAAGGACATTCCCAAGAAATTTGGCATGAAAGGATGTAAATCAGCAAAAACACCAATAAGTGCTACCATCAAATTAGACAAGGACGAATTAGGTAAATCGATTGATGAGAAGAGATATCGAGGTATGATTGGTTCTCTACTCTATCTTACCACTTTCATACCTTATATAATGTTTAGTGTATGCTTGTGTGCTACGTTTCAATCTTGCCCTAAGGAATCACATTTAAATGCTATTAAAAGAATTTTCAAATATTTGCATGGCACATTGCATCTAGGTTTATGGTATCTTAGAGATTTTTCATTTACCTTCACAAGTTATTCGAATGCTTATTATGCTGGTAGTCTTCTAGATAAAAAAAAAAAAAAACACTTCTGGAACTTGCCAAATTCATAGGAGAGTGTTTAGTGTCTTGATTTAGTAAAAAGCAAGTTTTGATTGTCTTATCCATCGTCGAAGTCGAATATGTAGCAACGGGTTATTGTTACACCCAAGTCCTTTGGATGAAACAATAATTAAAAGATTATGGCAAAGTTGTTGATCACATTCCCAGCAAATGTGACAACACTAGTGTAATAAATCTTTCCAAAAATCTCATCCAACACTCTAAGAGCAAATATATAAAAATTAGGGATCATTTTTTAGAGACCATGTCCAAAATGGTGATGTTGTATTAGAATTTATAGACACTAATCATCAACTTACGAACATTTTCACAAAGCCTCTCAATGAAGAAAGGATGAATTTCATTAAGAGAGAGTTGGGAATGCTTGATGGAATCTCCCTAAAGTGAAAAAAATGGATCTTTTAGAATGCTCTTTATGTGATGCATTGTTCATACTTGATTGATTATTATGGATGTTGTATGTGATATTTATCTCTTTGGATGTCTCAATTTTAGGTGCAATTGTGCCTCTCTATGCCAATTTGCAAGAATTAGGCATCAATATATTAAGTGGATCACAGCTTAGAAAGTCAAGTCTTATCCTTTCATAGTTATTTTCTTGCCTTGTAACTCGTGGTCACTACTCCATGATTCACGGTCTCGAATTATGGACACTCATCATTCACCTGTCAACCATTAATTTACGGTCATGACTTTCATTCCCTATCAAAAATTTGTTCAAATTTTAAATGTTTTTACCATTAAACGTGTCGTTTCTTAAGGATTTTTGTCTGTTACTTACATAATTCAAAATTAAAGATCGCAACTTGCTAGTCGCTGTCGCGAATTCTAGTAACTGACATTCATTTAAGCGATTTGATTGCCAATTGATGACACTTTTTCATTTAATGCATGTCTGACCATTTATGGCCGTTTTCACCCCCTTTTCTAGCCTTTATAAACCTTAAAAATAGTGTTTCTTTTCACTCCTACTAAAAATCTCAATCTCTCTTCTTCCTTACTCTAAAAAACCTTTAACTCTTCTTTCATTCTCAAATTCCCTTTAAGAAAGTCTCAAGAGCAAAGAAAGCAAAGGCAGTATCACAGCTTTCTAGACCACCAACTCTACACATGATGAAAGGGATCACGAAAGAAGAGAAAGATCGGTACCAGGCAAATGCCTCTGAGATTATCCTACCGAACAAAATCCCTTCCACTTTCCTTCTTGAGTCAGTGGGCATCAAAGATGAGATCCACGCATTTCTTTTAAACCTAGGATGGAACAAGTTCATTTTTCATGACGAGCTTGGATATGAGGAAATCATGCGAGAGTTTATATGCACTGTGACTTTAAGTGAGAGAGCAAAATCTTGTGTTGGCCAATATAGGTTAGTATTTCGAGCCTTTGGGCATTCTTTTTACATTACCTTTAAGCAACTTTCTAATCTGTATAATCTTCAAGTTGAAGATGACATTTCATTCATCATCTCCGCTCTTGATGTCATATATTTTGAGTTTTGGTCCGAAATCTTTATCGAGACCAAACATGACCCTAAATCTTTCCTGGCCAAATACATTTGTACTCTACTCTTTTCACTACTTCACCATATCATCATCATCTCTGTTAATGCAAAAGGGGATGGTAATGACAAAGTATACCAAAAAGATCTTACTCTCCTTTTTTGTCTTACCAAAAATAAACCCATACAAAATGCTCGTTATCTTGTGGATCAATTGATCCACATGAGCACAAAGCCCAAGAGTCAGTTTCTTCTTCCCTCCCCTATCATTGCCATCTACCATACGTTTATGCTCTTAATGAGGAAAGCAAAAAATTCCCCACTAAGAAGTTTTTCCCTTCATAAAATTTTCTTAACCTACCCCACCTCATTAATGCAAAAGTCATTCACCTTGATTCATATACCTATACATTAAGCATTTTTGGGGCTCAGAAATTAGAGACCTCCCAAGCCTCTAAAGCAAAAGGCTCATCATTGAAGAGGGTGCCCAACCAATCCCACCTCCCCAACCAAAACCAAAAGCCAAAATCACTCTTACCTTCATCAACAGAAAATTGGACAAGATGATGAGGATGCTTAAGAGATGGTTTATCCTCCTTTCCCACCTATACAGTGATTTGGTGGACTTATAAGAGAAAGTAAGTGCTCATCCCTGCCATCTTTCAGACTTTGAGGATTGGGAGGACACACTAAAAAAGGAGGCCAACTAAAAGGTTGAGAAGGGTGATGAAGCTAAAGGTGGAGGAGAAAATGAAGACATGGATGATTTTGGAGACGATGATAGTTTTTCCATCTTTTAGTTTGTCTTTAAGGTTTCTTTCTCTACTTCTCTTTTTAAGTTCTTGATGTAAATTTTTTTATCCCAAAGATTATTAAATAAATAAAAGTGTTTGTTTTGCAAATCATTGTCTCAAATGTTATGTGATTTCAACTTAGATGTTATCTTTATTGTTATACTCTTTACGATTACTATATCTTAATTTATGCACCTCTTTCAATTTTTAATATTTACCCTCTTTTTTATCTTACCAAAGGGGGAGAGAATAGCATGAAGAGAAAATAAGTAATGTGCAAAAGAAAAGCATAAGTTGAGGGGTAGCAAGTTTAAACTTATAACACTTAGAATTATTTGATCTTAGAATTATTTGATCATTGACTAGAATCCTTTGATTATTCTTTGATTTTGATCATTGACCATCCCAACTTCATAACTCATGCATTTGATTTTCTTTAAGATCAATCTAAGTTGTCAAAATCAAAAAGGAAGAGATTATTGGACTAGGTTGGTCAAACCTAAGTCATAAGCCTCCTTTGATCTTGACAATGAAAATTAATAAGTTATAATGCTTTATCCAAGTGTTGTTTTATAATTTATAAGTTTTATTTTCATTGAAAGTTGGATGGAAGTCAAAATCTCCATCTTTAAGAAGAATATCTGAATTTGCGATCAGTATTCCCTAACTCGTGACCGCGACCTTACTATAAGGATGGATAGAGCTAGGCAAGAGGATTTTGCAGATGAATTCACAGCCACGACTCAGCCGAAGGGAGCTTGGTTGATTCACAGAGGAATTCATGGTGCCATTCGCGACCCATGTCATGACTGTAAATTTCATAGTAACAAATGAGATAACAAAAGCCACAGCCACAGCATGCTAAGTGTCCAAGGCAACCGTTGGAAATCAAAAATTATGAGGGCAAAGCATTTGTCGTGACTGTGATTTAAGAAGGTGTTGTCCCCTCACCAAACAAAAGAATATGCGGTCATAGTTGTGCTCAAAAGAAAGTTAAATCACGACCACGACTTTTGAGTAATTGGTTGAATGCAACAGCTATATTTCTTGGATAACCAATGGGTGAAGGACAAGTGGACTAGCCATTAGACACAAAATGGGGTTCTTTGCCATGATTTTTAACTCCTCAATGCAAATTAGAAATTCTTGACTCTGAAATGCGAGTAGCAACAACGACTTTCGCCTGACAAGCATTTAATGCAAAATCTATCTAGCACAACTTACGAATTTTGGAATAGTTTTTTAGTAACGTCTCTTTGATAGGTGTTGGCCATAAATACTCTACCAAACTGATGTAAATATAAGAGAATTTCATTTATTATAACCAAACTCTTGCAAATTTGGTACTCATTCTTCGTACTTTTCTTTATGTATTGTTGATTGTTTGGTGTGAGCAATAAACACTTTTACAATTAGGTTAAGAGTTAGCCCAGCATCCAAAACTTTTGCAAGAGGTTAAAGGGTGAACCTATCCAAAACACTTTTGAAAGGTTTTGTGCGAGCATAAAAACACAAGTTGTAAGGGTTTTGTGTGAGCTATAAAATACAATTGTTTAATTTAGGTATGAGCTTGAAAACACCAGTTTAGTTGAGTGAAATGCCCAATTGTGAAGAATTAGGGAGTAGACATACAGTTTGTTAACACTCAAACCACTATAAACTTCTTATGTTGATTTTTTCTCTTCCCCTTCCTAACCTTCTAAACACCTTAA
Source organism: Omphalea diandra (assembly GCA_949677035.1). Classification (NCBI taxonomy): domain Eukaryota; kingdom Viridiplantae; phylum Streptophyta; class Magnoliopsida; order Malpighiales; family Euphorbiaceae; genus Omphalea; species Omphalea diandra. Next base: position 1,736 of record CATIWR010334166.1, on the reverse strand, counting down.
CCTTCTTTTAATTTTTAATCTTCCACCAATTCAACCCCCCTTCTTAGGTGCATCAAGCCAATAAGTAGGTATTAAGATTTTTCATAACTTTCTAGTAGGTATCAAAGTTGCATTTGTCCCTCAGTAGATCTCTAGCAGATACTAAGGTGGATCATCTTCTTAGCAGCTTTCTAGCAGGATTAAGACTCGGCAACTTTCTAGTAAGTACCAAGGTTGCATTTGTCCTCTAGCAGCTCTCTAATTAGCATTGGGGTAGATCATCTTCTTAGTATCTTTATTAGGTACTAAGACTATTGGTAGATTTTTAGTAGGTACCAAAGGTGCACTTATTCTCTAACAGCTTTCTAACAAGTACTAGAGTGGGTCATCATTTTCACAACTCTTTAATAGGCAATAAGATTCTTAATAGTTCATGAAGTTTCTCTTAGTTTTTCCCTCTAGTGTCTTTTTAGGTTCTTTTGGCTTTACCATTTGACATCTTTTCGGGTTCTTTTAGTATTACACTTTGTCATCTCTTATAGCTTATCCAGTTACAGTTTTGAAGTTGGTTATTTATTATAGCAGTACTTTCTTTTCTTATCATTGTATTGTGATGCATTTTAGAATGTGTTATATTGTTGTTGTTATTTTGTTCATATGCCTTCCATATACTTGCCCTTTATTATTCATAAAAAATCTACCCTTGCAAGTGATTTGTATAGACCACCATGTTGTCTATATAAATAACTAATTAGGTTTGTATATATAATTTTACAACTCGCACACTTATCATTTACCATCATTTAAAAACCCTTCTTATCCTCGTCTCCCTCTATTTTTATACAAACAGTAGGCATTTTAAACCTCAAGAACATAGCTAAAAAATTTTAAAAAACTCTATGCCTAAAATTGGTATTTTCTTCCTTAATTAGGCTTTGGTCTTTGCATAACTGAGTACTAGATTTTATGATTGTTGGGATGCGAGCCTAATGATGAGTGGGATGCGAGCCCGATGATGAGAATCATGTTATTTTCATCATAAAAAGATAAAGGTAACTATGCCCAAAATGAGGCAAAGCCTAGATAAACTGTGAACTAAATTTACCCCATAAATATCTAAGCCTAACAGTACTATTTTTGAACTTTCATAAGTTATCTTTACAGCCATCGTAGATGGCTACATAGACAACTCACTAGATGCTAAACAACATAAAGCTTTTAGAACATTAACCTTGATAGCCTAATTGGTTATACAATCAAGTAATTGTTTATACAGACAACCTCTTAGCTATAAAGGCAACTTTAAAATCTGAATTTAGAATGTCTTATGATCTTATCACTTCAAAGACAGAGGAGAAAGATAAGGTGTAATTTATGCTACATAGCACAAATGCACCCCCTTTTCTCTCTACCTACCGATCAAAAGGTAAGGAGAGCCCTACTTTTCCTAATAAATTGTTATGAAAATGAATTCCTAAAACCATAAAAGACCTTTTCTAATATAAAAAATGAGAAATCCATAAACAGCCTACCTAAGCTCAAAGATGAATCAAGTAAAGCCCCCTTTTTTGCATTGAAACCAAGATCCTCTGGGAAGAAATCCCACCACTCAAGGTGGCTCTAAGGGTAAAAAGCTAACCTTCAAGAATTTTAGGCCTCTTCCCCTTCCGTCCCTGGCGGGGGGGGGGGGGGGGGGGGGGGGGGGGGGGGGGGGGGGGGGGGGGGGGGGGGGGGGGGGGGGGGGGGGGGGGGGGGGG